>CM034706.1:8083031-8095284 GCA_020142125.1 Phrynosoma platyrhinos
CTCACAAAACACATTAAAATAACACTAAAATAACAATTAAAATAGCTTAATTTAAACAGTAAAAAGAAGGGAATAGACCCTTCTGCCACAATCAATTAAAGGCTGAAGGCTTGCCAGTGAAAAGAGAGCAGAGAGGGATCAAACTTGAACCACCATGGGAGGGAATTCCATAGTCTGGGAGCAGGCACTGAGAAGGCTGGTTCCTATGTCCTCACTAAATGGGCATGTGACTTTGGTAGGACTGAGGAACAACCCTCCCCTTTTAGCCAACTTGGACAGAAGCTGTATGGAACTTTAAAGATCACACACAGAACTTGAATTGCGCCTGGAAATGAACTGGTATCCAGTGAAGCTATTTCAGCATGGAAGTTATATGCTTCCTATAACCAGTCCCAGTCACTGTTCTGGCTGCAGCATTTTGGACCCACTGAAGTTTCCAAAGTCAGTCCCATGTAGAGTATGTTACAGCAACCCAATCAGGGTATAATCGGCATCTGCTACCACGGCATTTTCCAACTACAATGAGCCTTTAGTATCTATTGAGGTCTGGTTCCAGGACCTCCTGTGGATACCAAAATAAGTGAATGCTTAAGTCCCATTCACTATATACAGTGGCATAGTAAAATGGTGTCCCTTATATAAAATAGCAAAATCAAGGTTTGCTTTCTGGAATTTATAGATTTTTGGAATACTTTCAAGTTGTAGATGGTTGGATCCAAGGATAAAGAATCTGTGGATATGGAGGGTGGACTGTATACATTATGGGGAGTTAAAAAAACCCAAACCCACACCCTCTCATAGCACAGATCCCCTTTAAATCCTCCATCCATGCTTTTTACTATAAGTCAGAGATGGGCAACTTGGGTTGTCCTGGGGCACACATGGAGCCTGCCATGAGCAACAATCCTTTTGTGCCATTGTTGAGCCACTGGATTTGGGTGGCAAACCAGGAAAACTCTATGTAAGCTGTTATGGATTTTAATATGCCAATTTTCCCTCTCTTATGCCCTCCATTTTCCATCCCTACCCAAATCAACCATGTCTTGGGTCTTCTTAGCCAGAAACTATTGATAGAACCACAGAAACCAATGCAAGCATTCAGAAAGTGCATCTGTGAAGAGAGAGAAGAATCATAAATGTGCCAACTCTACAGTTACCTCCTATCTCCCTCCACACAATGGAGCTCCTCTATGCCAGTGGTTCTCAACTTTTAGTTTTCAAGTTAAGTCTCATCTCCCACAAACCCCAGCTGATAAGGGCAATAGTTAGGGATTCTGGTAGCTGAAGACCACCTCCTCCCATATAATTTTGCCAGAACTGTGTGATCTTTAGAAGCAGCCCTGTTGCATATACCACCACTCCACAAAAATAGGTTGGTAAGTACATGTGACAGGGCTTGCTTAGTCTGAGTGGCTCTATTTATTTTGAGTTTCTGGCAGGCAGTGAAAGTTGTATTGTTCCATGTGGTGTTTGGTCCTTAAAATCAGGAATGGCTGCTCTGTGTGTTATAACTGCAATTTTACATTTCTATTACCATTCATACTCCTTGGCACCCACTGGTGTCTGTCTACAAAGGCTTCACTCCATGCATCTAATGAAGTCCATGAAAGCTTAGGCCAGAAAGTTTTAGGCCACCAACTTTTTTGCTGTTAGTCTCAAAGGTGCTACTGGATTCCTTTATATCTTTTTAACTGCCTGCAGTGTTTAAATCATTTTTAAGGAATTGTTTCAGTGTTGTGTATTTAATGTTTCAAATGTTTTAGTCTGTGGTACTATATTGTGCACTAGTCAGGCCTCAGCTGGAGAAATGTGTTCTGTCTTGGGCACTTGATTTTAGGAAGGAAATAGACAAGCTGGAGTGAGTTCAAAGAAGGGCAACCAAGATAAGAGGTACAGAGCACAAAACCTATAAGCAAAGCTTGAAGAAGTTGGGCATATTCAACATGGCAAAAAGAAGACTAAGGGGTGACATGATTGCACTCTTTAAATACCTCAAAGGCTATCATAGAAAGGAGGGGGCAGGCTTGTTCTCTTCTACCCCACCTGGTAGCACTAAGTCTAATGGTTTTAAGTTATAGGAAGGCAGATTTTGATTAAACATTAGAAAGAAATTATTAATGGCAAGAATGGTTTGGCAATGGAAGCAATTACCTAGAGAGGTGGTGGTGTCACCTTGTCTGGACATCTTCAGAAAGAAGATAGACAGCTACCTGCCGAGGGTACTTTAGTTGGAGTTCCTACATTAAGTGGGAGGTTTGATTCGATGATCCATAAGCCCCTTCCAACTCTATAATGCTATGATACATTGCCTTGCATTTCCTGGTGGGCTGAGAGGTGAGGGATAAATGCATTTGGTTAGATTGTTAATTTTAATTGATCTGGACGATCATAGGTTGAGGATCACTCCTCGATGTGATTTTACAAGTTTTGTTTTCAAGGATTCTGACTGTGTGGAGAACATTCATGGATGTAGGAAGTCTCCTTACAGATAGTTACATAACACATTTGGAGAGTGATGAAAATAGGGGCAAAATGGGGTGGATGATGAAGGTGCCCTTCTCACATGTAGTGCTTACAGGCTTTTCAGACACTGGCATAAGGTTGGTTTCTGCACATATTCTGACTCTTTTAGACCCTTCTTTCCCTCCTCCTGCTCTTTCTCAGCTCAGTAACATCAGCTTCTGCAAGTTGTGAATTTTATCAGTATTGGTCAGTCCACTTTTGTGTTACTTTAAATCCATCTTGTTATGACCCAAGTGCTTATATTTGTTTACCTAGAGATTCCACTGAATACGTCAAGAATGTTTTCTCATTTTTGCATTTCTTTCATTTTCAGATTAGTAAGTACTCAACCTCCTCAGCTTGTTATTAAATGATTACACTTCCCTGACATTTAGAAGTCCAGATATACATGAATGGACAGACATGTGTTGACTTTATTAATTCCCCATGTACAAAAGAATGATTGATATAGCCTGTGAAAAATGGAAAGTGGATCCCACATAATGCATGCTGTGGTTTGAGGAGGGTAATGAATTTCCAAAGTGGAAGGCTGATGATTTAGACAATTTGTTTAATGTTTCTATTTCTATAATATATACTGATTGCAGCATCTGTGGGCTTATATATGCCCACAAAATTTAGCTTTCTTTATTGGGAAATTGGGTGTGTTCTGAGGATGTAGTCTACACAAATCCATTTATAGCTGCAAGTAAGTTGGCTCCCCCCCCCGCCTTTTGAAATGAACAAGCGTCACCATCAAAATGTGTTCCTGCTATGGAAATCGCTTGATCATTTCTCAAGCTTTTAGAGGTGATAGCCGTACTTGATTTAACACCACAGAACTCTAGTAAACACTGCATATTTCTTGAAGCTTGTGTGGCAAATGGAAATAGAAGAGAATTGTTTTCTCTCAGTCTGGGAAAAGCAATTGGTAGATGGTGTCCTCAGATCTTTACCCAATGATTTGGGGCCCAGAGAGACAAGGAATATGGGGCTCCTCTCTCAACTCTAGCATCTACTACTAGTTGTTGACAGCTGGTGGCCTCCACATCATTGTAATGGTGAATCTGTTCCAGGTTTAAGTCAAACTTTAGAATAGCTACCCAAGGTGTTGAAGCATACAGGACTAAAGCATGGAATGGGTTTATTGCCTTATTGACATGGAACTCACTAGTGGTTGATTCTGATGTGATACCAAAAGAATTCACTCTTGGACAGGTACCAAGCAGGGGGCATCCCATTTTAAAGAATCAACACTCATCTTGTACTGACTCAGAAAACTGGTCTTCTTTTCAGAGAATATTAAAGAGACAGCCAATATTCTGTTTGCTAAATTAAAGGAGCATCATCTCAGGCTGCAGCCACACTGCAGAAATTATCCACTTTGACACTGCTTTAACTTCCATGGCTCCATTCTATGAAATCTCGGAATTTGTAATTTATGGTGGCACTAGAGCTCCCTGAGAGAGAAGGCTAAATAGCTCACAAAATTTCATAGCATTGAGTCATAGTAGTTAAAGCTGCATCCAACTGCATTATTTCTGCAGTACAGATGCAGCTTCATATGTGAAATATTGGTTTTTAACTCCTGCTAAATTAAGATAGGATGCAGTGGTTAAGACGTTGACTCTGCTGATTGCAAGGTTGGCAGTTTGAGGCCTGGGTGCTGTATGATGGGGTGAGCTCCCATCACTAGTCCCAGCTTCTGCCAACCTAGCAGTTTCAAAGCATGCAAATACAAGTAGATAAATAGGTACCACTTTAATGGGAAGGTAAACAGCGTTCTGTGCAATCATGTTCACAGAGTAGTCCCTGACAATGCTGGCTCTTTGGCTTAGTAATGGAGATAAGCACCGCCCCCTATGGTCGGACACGACTTGATAACCTTGTCAATAGGGAACACCTTTTCTTTTTACCAAAATTAAGATATAAGATATATTTATGCTGTAGATGAATATTGGTGCTGTGGTGGAGCTCTTCCATTCATATGTTTAGGTGTGATATGTTTACTGAAATGGAGATACTCACCAACCAATTTATGGAATTGTCTTGTGTTTTGGTTCTTTTGGCCCTATTTAAAGATGCTGAAACATCCCTGTCACATAAAAGAGTTGATCAGTTGTTCTTGATCAGTAAGATTAATTAGTACATACACCTCAAGAGGGAAAAATGCTCAGTTAATTTTATAACAGTAATTCTTATGGAAATTCTTACTCCATGTGTCCATTCTTTAAGAAATGATAATTGATACAATGTCCTTTTTTGCACAATTTTGAATCCATTTAGCTCTTATGGTGATAGCAATACAGATAAATACTAACTTCTCATGTAAATTTATGGAATGATCTGGTACATCAACAATTAAGTTTTATAGATAGCCTTTTAAAGAGCAAAAGTATCAGTTTCATATGATGTCTTCTATTTTATAGAAACTTAAGAGTTGGGAGAGATCCCAAGTGTCCTGTTTACCTCTTCTGAGGACAGCACAGCAGAGAAATAAGTGAAGGAGTAGTCAAAAGTCCATTCCAAACATCACACAACAAGAGTCCAGTACTTAACAGCAAAGGGAGAAGCAGTTACAGGGGTCAGAAAATGGGAGTCCAATAGCAGTAAACAGGATACACAGCAACTAGGGAGGCTACAAGACTGATTGTCAGCTGCAGGGAATCATATCATTTGGAGCCTTTTTAAAAGCCTCAGCATGCCTCAGTTGATTGTGATTAGCTCTCCTTTTGGCTTCTAACCTAGATGAATCCCTCAAGGATTCCTTGGCTTGTCTTCATTCCACAGGTCCTAGTACTGGCAGCATAGAGTCTGTCTCTTCCTCTGCAACCTCCTGTGTCTCCTCTGAGACTACAGAGTCTCCAGGTAACCCCAGACCTGTCTCTTCCTCAGGCTCAGAGTCTGCCTCTGCCTCTGCAGCAGTCAGACCCAGGGCAGTCCGTGAGAACAAGGGCCAACAAGGGCCATCCAGTCCAACCCCCCTGCCATGCAGGAATACACAATCAAAGCACTCTTAATCTTCTTAATCTCTTTTCCTATAGTTAGAATTCATTGTTTCATGTCCTAGTCTCTGAAGCAGCAGAAAACAAGCTTGCCCCTTCCTCCACATGGCATCTTTCAAGTATTTAAACATGTCTATCATGTCACCTCTTCACATTCTTTTCCCCATGCTAAACATACGTCACCCCCGTAGGACATGGTTTTCAGGCTTTTTATAATTTTGGTCATCATCATCTGGATGTTTCAGCTTATCAATATTATTCTTGAATTTCTTTTTAAATTTCTCAGATACATGGAGATGTTTCCACACATCTGAGGAAATAGATCAAGGCTGCATCTGCACTGCAGGAATAATCCAGTTTGACACCACTTTAACTGACATAGCTTAATCTTATGGAATTCTGGGTCTTGTGAGATATTTAGCCTTCTCTGTCAGAGACCTCTGGTGCCACAACAAACTCCAAATCCCAAGATTCTATAGCATGGAGCCATGGCAGTTAAAGAGGTATCAAAGTGTATTATTTCTGCAGTGTGGATGCAGTCCAAAGGCCTAAGCAGACTGCCAGAAATAGTGCACATTAAATTGAGGCACTGCCCTGGCTCAGTGCTAGGGAGTCATGGGAATTGTATTTTTTTCTGAGACATTGAGCCTTCTCTGTCAGAGAGCTCTGGTCCCACAATAAATTACAGTTCCCATGATTCCCTAGCACTGAGCCAGGGCAGTGCCTCAATTTAATGTGCACTATTTCTGGCAGTCTACAAAAGCTTATGCAACAACTTCATTTGCAGTTTCCAAGACACTGCAAGATCCCTTTGCATACTTATATTCCAGGCTAACACAGCTGTTTCTCCAAATTCTCTTTGCATATATTGTAATGGTATTTTTATTGCTTAACTGATAAAGTTTCTCTCTGTGTAATTGGCCAGTTTTTGGGGCTTACAGAGCTCTGAAGTGCTACAGCCACAATGCTGCTTCTTTGCTAGTCACTTTGGGGCATGGTATGTGTGTGTGCTGTTTCTGTTCCAGGATGAGAGAATCCTGAAACAACATTCTTTACTATTGACAATTTTTTGGGCTTTGTGCTGAAATCTTTTTTTGGAGGGGTGCTTGGGGGATGTGTCAGTGGGTTCTCCAGGGCCACATAGAACTGTCCAAGGGTTACAAGTGGCCCAAAGGCCATGCAATTCCCACTCCTGCCCTAAGCCACTGCCAAACAGCTCTCCAGCACCAAATCCAGCAAGCTGTGATATTTTAATCCAGAAGTAAGTAAATGTGTAGGGATGGGGTCCAGGCAACCCCCCCATCCCATTGTGGGCCAAACCCCCAGCAGGTAGGCCAAAATATCAGGTTTCCTTCTGTTGCCTTTTTAAAATGGTGACAGGAAGTGGTGTCTGTAAAAATATTTTGGGGGGTGACTCTGGAGACTATGGGGAGAGCCAGTGTGGTATAGTGATTTGTATGTTGGACTATGACTCTGGAGACCAGGGTTTGATTCCCTGCTCAGTCATGAAACCCGCTGGATAGCCTTGGGCAAGTCACATGCTCTCAGCCTCAGGGGAAGGCAATGGCAAATCTCCTCTGAACAAATCTTGCTAAGAAAACCCCATGATACTCTCACTCATTTAGGGTCACCATAAGTTGGAAAAGACTTGAAGGCACATTTGGGAGACTATTGCTCTGGGGTCCAACAAAAGGGGCATAGGGGTGCATGTAGACTTCAATCCCATTGAATCCCTACAATTTTATCAAATTCCATGGTGGGAGAAAGGTGGGATACAAATCCTTGAAATAAATAAAATACATAAATGCAAGCTGCACCTCCTCCTTCCCTGCTTTAATAGGAGAAATGGTAGTATTTGAATTGGGGATCCTTATATAGTCAGAATATATGCTTCGCTACCGAATCTCTCTCCACAAATTCTTACTCTTCCAACTCATACCTTTACAGTCTCAAAGGGCTACTATTCTTTCACCCAGCTGACAGCCACATGGGTTTGTTGGGCACACTCTGATTTAAAAGTGCAACACTAAAGGAGGCCATTAGGGATTGCAGCCTGAAATGGAGAGTTAATGCTCCCTAATTAGAACTGGAAGAAATCAAAGGTGATAATGGTCTCTCGCTCTCTTTTAGCACTGTGCATTTTTGCATAATTGGATGTTTCTCTCTGCCTTTCTGCAGTGCCAGCTGGTGACTTAGATGTCAATGGGGCAAAGGAACCTCTCAAGATTTTAGTCCAAAACTTAAAAGAGCCAGCCAAGATGCTGAACTGAATTGGGGGCTAGAGTTTAACACCTTGGATAGCTCACTTAAAGTTCAAACAACCTGGACTGAATTCATTGCTCCACTCACTTGGAAGACACCATTTGCCATCGCATCTTAGGGACTGAGATCAAAACCACTAGTTCCTTAACATTTGGCAGCCCTGCCTAGATCCTTTCTAGCTTCCCAGCATTCATCAGAAATGTAGAAAAGATCTGAAAAGATATATTATCCTTTTGGGTAACTCCTATTTGAAAACTGACTTTAGCTTTTTTGGGGAGCAGCTTAGTTTAGGGATCCTGTTCACTGTCTGAGGATGGATGATAACATTGTGGCAAGCTGGTAGTGAGTAGGGCTTCAAGCCTAAGAGGATTCTCTGGTCCTTTTGTGCCATCAAGGGGCCCATTCACACCATACAATTATAGCACTGTTATTCCATGTTAACTAATGTGGGTCCACCCTCTGGAATCCTGGAATGTGTAGTTTGATGTGGCACTGGAGTGCTCTGGATGAGGAGTGGCTTAGGGAGCTAAGTATGTTTAGCCTGGGGAAGAGAAGGTTAAGAGGTGAAATAATATTAATTCTGTTTTAATTGTCACTTCTGTAAGTTTTTAATTGTACTGTTTTTTCAAACTGTAAGCCACCTTGAGTCCCATTTTTTGGAAATAAATCTTAATAATAATAATAATAATAATAATAATAATAATAATAATAATAATAATAATACCCATGTTTAAATATTTGAAGAAATATCATATTGAGGATGGAGCAAGCTTGTTTTTTGCTGTTCCATAGACTAGGGCATGGTGCAATGGATCCAAACTGCAGGAAAAGATCTTCCACCTAAACATTAGGAAGAAAGTCCAAGTGGTAAGAGCTGTTTGACAGTGGGTGGAGTTTTTTAAACAGAGGTTGGAAAGTGCTTTGATTGTGTCTTCCTGCATGTTAGGATCTTCCAACTATGGGCCTGAACAGACTGCCAGAAATAATCCAGCTTGAGACCATTTTAACTGCTGGCTCAGTGCTAGAGAATCATGGGAACTGTAGTTTATTATGGCACCAGAGCTCTGACAGAGAAGGCTCAATGTCTCAGAAAAAAAAATACAATTCCCATGATTCCCTAGCATTGAGCCAGGACAGTTAAAGTGATCTCAAGCTGGATTATTTCTGGCAGTCTATTCAGGCCCTAAGATTCTATGATGCTATAATTCTAAATACTCCTTCCTAAGCTGCAATTCCTAGGATCTTATGGGATGAAACCATAACAGTTGAAGTGGAATTATTGTGCTAGAATTCTGTTGCATGAATGGGACCCTGGTTACAGATTTATCTGGCTACACATGGTGCCTCCAACCTATTTGCTTCCTATATATGGACATCTTGGGAGGAGCGTTATTCCCCCCCCCCCTCTTATCAGTTTGTGACTGTTAAAACCAACCTACTTCTTCAAATTCAAACAACAGAGACATGAATTATCATGATTCTGTCATGATGGTGAAGTCTGGTACATATAAATGAGAAAAGAAGGGCAGAGGATGGAGGGTTTGATATCACAGATGGTTTTGAGTCTTTCCGGTTTTCCTTAGAGTTCTTTCTGTAATTCCTACCAGCACAACATAATTGTCTGAAGGGAATGTCTGTAGATCTCAGCAGAACAAACCCAGAGGCCAGGATGGAAACAGTCTTTTGGTCATGTCTAGACTGCACTTTTATCATAGCTTCCTCAAAATGCTGTCCCTAACACACTTGGGGGAAACCATGCAAGGTACCAAATATAGTATAAAAAATGAACATAAAAATGACTAAAGAAAAAATGGAGAGTAACTACTAGCAATATTATGAACTAAAATTACGCAAACCAAAAAAAAAAAAATCAAGAAAGTAACTATCAATTATATAATCATATACAGAAAGTAGCAAGCAGCATTTTGCAAAATTGACTTTACTGACAAACAGTGCTTACTATACCAATATGTAACCAAATTGCTAAAGTGCTAAATGGAAATCCATAGAAAGAATTCTATCACACCAACTTCAGATCTTATATCCTGGATTTATATTATATTTGGTACCTTGCATGGTTTTCCCTGCGTTTGTTAGGCATACTTTTATCTTTGAGACCCTCTTGTGTTTTTTTTTGTGACTCCTCAAAATGTGTCGTTCATTAAAGTCTACAGAGGATCTAGACGCTGCTCCTCTTCTCTTTACAAACTTTCCTGTGTTTTCCCTTTGTTTCTTCTCCCCTTTCCCCTCATCAATGAAAGTTCTTTAAGGGAAAGGAGGAGGAGGAGGAGGAGGAGGAGGAGGAGGAGAGTAAGGTGCATGACTTTTAGCTGTGAAAAATAGGAACTTTCAGTCCTGAACAGGGATGGTCATGGTGTGGACCGCAAGTGGCATGGTGACCCTTGGACCTCCCAAATGTCGCCCTTGAAGCCCCCCGACCTTCTAAATTTTGAAAGATGGGTGTTTTTTTTGCCTTCAATCCCCAAATGGCACAACACATGCACAAAATGCAGCTGGTTCCCCCCAAGCAACCCACAGACTCCCCCTTGCAAGCAAAACAACAACAAAAGAGCCAAACATTGGTCATAATTGATGGGACATCACTTTTGGTCATGCTGAAACACTCATACATTCTGTGGGGGCTGGGGTGAGGAGAGAGGCATAGGGGCAGAAATGTCCATCACCTTATCTGCAGTTGCCCACCCCTGTTCTAGAGAAACTCTTGGGGTGTGACCAGGACGATACCATACCCCCAAACATTCCACAGATGAAAACTGGGACACATGTCCAAGTAACAGGAAGTGAAAAGGAAGTGACTTCTGGTCACCTCCTGGTGTTAAGAATACTTCTCTGGGGCATAAACATGGCAAAATGCCTCCACAATACCTGGAGAGCATTTGGGAGCATTTGTAGGGTTTGGATCCAGTTTTGTTTGGATTTTTTTTTTTGGAGGGGTGGATATTGTGAAGGAATAATGCACCCCCATGGCTTTTCACAGTCACCCACTCATGCCCTAGAAGGTGTTTGGAAGCATATTGGGCATTTTGAGCCCTATGGCCACAGAAGCAACTCTGGAGGCCACATACGGTTTGTAGGCTCCACTTTGCCCATTCCTGCTCTGTATTGCTGATGTGTAGCACTGAAGGCAATGGTGCCTTAGAAGAAATCCAAATAGTTCCCTTGGGTTTTACTGAATCTCTTCAATTCTCTAATGAGGCATTGATTTGGCAAAGAGCTTTCCATCTCCCATTGCATCAGTTCCATATAGAAGATGGTGCCAAAGGCCAGCAGTGAATTCTCTCCACTACTTTATAGACATCTAATTAACTGACAAATACAAGCGTATCTCTTAACAAAGATTTGCATATTTTTTTTTGCCTTGTAATATCATCATCATCATCATCTTGGTAGTGCAAGCAGTTTTAAAAATGGAGACTGAGCCAGTAGCCCTTGAGACAATTTCATGTTGCATAACCATATTATGGCAAAGTTCCAAACATTAACAAAAAGTTTATGTAATGGTGCAAAAAAAAAAAAGAGAGAGAGAGAGACAAGGATGGGGTGAAATGCTTAGAATCTTGGAGGCTTTTTTTGGGCTGATTCCAAAATGAAGGAAATGGAACTCAAGCTCTCCATAAGAAAAACAAAACCAAATCCAGATTAAAAATCTTTACCCTGTCTCAGTTGAACTGAAGTGGGTCTTAGAAATCAAGCCAAGATATGTGTATCAAAACTGTCACAATACTTATCTTCAGAATTCCTTCTCTTTTGACCATCATTTGTTACATAATGATGTGATGTGAACAGGCTATCTGCATTAGCCAATTTGTGAGCCAGCAAAAATGCAGAATGGAATGTGAGCAAAAACAATTAAGGTTGGTGGCACAGTAGTTAAATTCCAGTTCTTCAGCCACTCACTCACAAACCTCAAGGTTGTGAGTTCAATCCCATCCAGAGGCTCAAGGTCAACAGCCTTGCATCTGTCTGAGATCACGAAAATGAGTACCCAGCTAATTGGGGGCAATTAGCTTACAGTTGTAAACCACTTAGAGAGACTGCTTAGTGTGGTATGAAGCAGTAGATAAATGAAGCTGCTATTGCTATTCTGTTGTGTTGTTTTTTTTTTTAATGACTATACTTAATATTTATGGAAAGATTTCTATCCAACAGATATAAAAACATGTAAAATCACACAGTTCATTGCATTATATAGCAATGACACTCACTCATCTGTCAACAAGAGATTGATTCCCCTAACAATGAAGTCTGTTCATTGGTTTATTTCTGAAAATCTGAAGCCTTTAATCTGCCATTTATTGTTGGAAACTTCAATTGCCTTTCTAGAATGTTCATCCTGGTAACTAATAAGCTCATAATTAGAACTCCTGCAGGGATTTGATGGTTGGAAAAGTGAAAGACTGCATTACAGTTAGATTGACTCAATCAAGGAAGCCACAGCCCTGAGTTTGCAAGACTTGACCAAG
>CM034706.1:8095384-8114059 GCA_020142125.1 Phrynosoma platyrhinos
CAGTTACACAGGAGTCTTGGTGGCCAAATTTTATCTGGTCATTTTTGGAATATAGCACTAAAGGAGGTCTGGAGCCCCCTGCCCCCTCCCAAATTCTGATGTCCATGACTTCTGGTGATGGCAGGAGTGTTGGTATAGACCAGGGGTAAGCAACCTTTCCCCTTTAAGGGCCGAGGGACTTCAGTTCCCAGAATCCCAGGAGCTATTGGCCAACATGGGACTATTGACCAACATGGCTGAGGCTTCTGGGAGCTGAAGTCCCTTGGCCCTTAAAGGGGAAAGGTTGCCAACCCCTGGTATAGACTGTGGGGGTGGGTGGGTGGGTACATGGGATTCCTCCTCCACCCTCTTCATAATGACTCACCCTTACCTAAAGCATAAACAGTGTGAGGTAAAAAGCTAGGAGCTTGATGTCCAAATTTTGCTAGATTTTCCTCATAAGGTAAAACACATTACATTGTGCCTAGATAGGGGTGTATAGATAATCATGGTTTGTTACAAACAATGGAAACATTGGCTCAAGATGTTTCACTGCCTGACCTTAATGATTTCCCTGTCCCTCCTCTTTGACGGACAATTAAGACTTGCTTACTTTTCATGCAACAGCCTTCATTAATTCCTCTCTCATGGAAAAGTTGAAAAAGTTACTTCATTGGATGCAAACTCCCCAAAGCCCCAAGCTAATATGTACATTAGCTGAGGAATTCTGGGAGGTGTAGGCTCCTGCTAAGTAACTTTTCCAAATTTTACTCCTGGTGGTGCCAGAAGCAGGTGGCTTCACCTTGTTGCATGAGTGGTCAAACTCTGGGTGATAAACATTACTTTGGGATTTGATTCATGGTTACTAGAATACATAGAGGATGTTTTGCTACCTTCAAAAGCCACCTCCTCCCTTCCAGCTGAGACTGAATGCACTCACTGCTGTGAACCTTACCACAAATGGCACTGTCCCTGCATTATCTCTTTCTTACCATGTGTCCTCTTAAGCTTCTGCACCACTGAACAGTTGCTATGGTTAAAACGAGATAAATCTTGTTTCAGGCAACAAACAGTTGAAACACAGTTCTCCCTACCTCCCTTTCTGCTTTGCAAGGGACACAGTTTCAATGCCAGCTTTATGCCTAGCAGTTGCACGCAAATGACCAAGAGGAATTATTTGCTGTTAATACTAGGCTTGAATTTATTCTTCATGGTTTGCATGCTTATTTGGGAAACTAGAATTCAGATAGGCAGCAGAATTCTGTTTATTTGTGTGCTGGGCATATTTGTGGGGTGGGGACAGCCATGCATGAAGCAAAATCTTCATCACTTCATCACTTCGTCACTGAGAGTGGGGGGGAGCAATTGCACTGCATCTAGGAACCAATTCTCTGCCCTGGGACCTACTGGGAGTTATATGGATGGTCAAAAATGTAAAGAAGAAAAGAAGCAAAACCAAAACAAAGCAAAAAAACCAACACAAGCACTAACCCTGAAGTACCATTAGTCTACTTCTGGTTTCAAAAATCTGGTAACTTATTTTTAAAGTCAAATAGTATCTGATCCTGTATGGGTCAGTAAAGATAGTAGTTCTGCATGCAGACCTACACTACATTGAGCCATATACCACTGCTGGGCTTACTGTACAGTCTCTGAAGCTCCCCTATATAACTGCTCTGTGCCTTGTGGGAACAGGCAAGATTGAAGAAGTGTCTGGCTATGTTCCTGTACTACTCTGTACTATGTTCCTGTACTACTCTGATCCTATCTGCTCCTCATGAGGCAAGAAATGGTCATGTGGGGTTTTTTTTACTGGTAAATCTGAAGGGGAAGGGGTTGGGCTCTAAGGAGGGAGGAAGAGAATATCAACCTCCTCATAACCCCCAAAGTATATGCCATTAACAGGATGCCATCTATGTATGTGGGAGAGGGTTTGCAAATTATTACAAAGGCGAAATGCCACTCTTTGGGGATTCTAGGATTCTTTTTTTGGCCAGAGACAGAGTGATCTAGAGAATGTGAAGTCAAAGGCTTTCATGGATGGCATCCATAGTTTTTTTATTGTGGGTTTTTCAGGCTATGTGGCATGTATGGTTCCAACACTGGTGTCATTCTGGTGCTGTGTAAAATTGTGGCTTTTTCCATTAAAGTCTTTGGTGCCTAATTGATTTTAACTAAATCTGCACATGCATTATGATTTTAAATTGTATTTAAATTTTATAAGTGATTTTGACTGTCTTGTTTTAACTTACCAAATGGTTCAATATGCTGTACACTTTTTCTATTGTTTCAAATGACTTAAATTGGTTAAATTCATGTTATTATATGTTGCCTGTGATATTGGTGGGGATATAAATGTTCTAATGTACCTATAAATCATATGGAATTATATCACTGGTTCCTATTGGTCACAGCTGACTGTCTTGAAAGGCAAAATGTCCAGTAAAAGAGTTCTCTAGCCCTTTGGTCCTTTCTACTGGAAATGTTAGGAACTGAATGGCACAAGACCTGCTTCATTGGGGGTGGGCAAAGTACAGTCCTGTGGGCCATATGGGGCCCCCAGGGCCATTTGTGTGCCCCGAGAAAGGAAAGTGAAGAAGTGATTTAGAGCCATTTAGGGCCTCTTCTGGGCCCAAGACACCCTAGAAGGGCAAAACTGGGTAAAAGTGCCACCATGCCCCCTAGAGGAGGGCATTTGGAGCAAAATGTCTTTTGATATTTTTGTGGTGGAAGTGTGGTGGGGATGTGGTCCTCCAAGATTAATGAGGGAGAGATAATGCACCCAACTAGCATCCAACAGTTCCCTACCCTGCATGAGTGCAGATTTTCTGCCATAGAGCAATATTTTCTCTCTGCACTTCTCCATGTTGCCTTTGTTACCTAGCATTGGATGACAGCCATTTCCCTCTCAGTGTTCCCATTATACCATTAGTCAGATAAGGGTTGCCCATTTTCATATGTTTTATATGTTGTGCTACCCACAGTTTTACAAAGGAGACACTATAGGGTCAGTACCCTGAGTCCATTGTATATGTCCAATTTACTGGAATAAATCCCCTAACATCAGGAAACCCATTCATATTGTTAGTGATTCAGCATCAACTGAGAAAATGCATTAGTCCACCTTTCAGCTCATTATTTCCTGCACCAGAAATGACTATACTGCAACATGAATGATGACAGACATGAAATCAATTGGGTGAACTTGAAGTGTAAGATTTGCAAGGTTGGAGAAAAGGAGGTTATGAATCAACACTACTCTGCAGCAGGATAGATAACTGGTGGGCTGGGCTGCCAGGCATGGAAAATTCATGCCAATAAGGTATGGAGGCGAAGGGGAGCAGAGTACAGGTATAGCTGAGATGTTCAGAAACTATTGTGATAGTCAGATGGCAACTAGGGCTGGCCCTTCCATTAGGGAGAGTGGTGCAAGCAATCACCTTTATGTGGTAGACACTGGTGATAACCTCTGGGCTGTTCACTTTGAGTTCTCTATCTGTAACAAAGGATAGAGCAGCACAGAGAGCCTGTGGTTTGAGTGCTGGGGTATAGGTACATTAGGGTGGAGTCTCTGCTCATCCATGAAACAATTCACCCTGAACAGATCTTGCTGAGAAAATCCCATGATGGATTTGACTTAGGGTCACCATTAGTCAGGAATCATTTGAAGGCATACAAGGACAACAACAACAGAGCATCATTAACCACATGGCCTGCCTTAACTAGAGTGCTGTCTCAGGGTACTAGATGTCAACTTCTGTACATGACAGTCAAATGCCAGTTCAGTCAGCTTCTGTATGTGCGTCAGGCAGCTAACTGTCTTAGGTCAGCCCTGATGACAATATGAAGGAGAACCAGAGTCAAGATGAAGTAACAGCAGAGGCTGGACAGAAGTCTGCCCAAGCTGCTGTCTGTATGAACTGGAAAGCAAAGACCACAGGAAGGACTGGCTGGTGCCTTCCATGCCATGCTTCAGATGTTGTTTGAACATTATAAAGGGCTTATTCCCACTATGATTTAAACCAATTTGTTGATTGGTTTATATGTGCCACGTTCACATTGGAAATGATTTCGGACCTGACTGTGTTTGGCCTGAATCATGGAGAACTGAAGTGAAGTGAGGCAAATACAAAAGTATCACTTTTTTTGAAGACAGATCTTTTGGTGGTTCTTTTGAAAAGAATAGTTTTGCAAGCGTGTTCAACAAATATGGATGACATTCAGATTTCAATCACATTGTACTAGAGGGGAGGGACAGGAAGAAGGTTGGGAGAGGGGTGTAACCCATTCTGCCCCA
Source organism: Phrynosoma platyrhinos (assembly GCA_020142125.1). Taxonomy (NCBI): domain Eukaryota; kingdom Metazoa; phylum Chordata; class Lepidosauria; order Squamata; family Phrynosomatidae; genus Phrynosoma; species Phrynosoma platyrhinos. Next base: position 8,099,661 of record CM034706.1, read on the forward strand.
GGTTTTGGGAAATCTGCCATTTCCCTCCCTCTCAGTGCTGCCGCAGTACTATCTTTTGACTACTGTGGGGGCTTTCGATTTTAGATTTTAAACACTGCCAAGTGGTCCCTGTAAATCTCATTGGTCCTGATCCAGTTGTCTTTGCATCTTTTTCCGGTTGTGCCAGAATATTTTCAAGATGTAGGAAAACTCTGGGGGTTCTTTCCTTGGGAGGGGGGTTTAGCGTGGTTTTTAAAATCATATATATTAAATGATGGATTTTGAGATCATTTGAAATTCTGTGGGTTCTCTACAGCGACTAATGGATCTCCTGGTTGCGTCACAGATGATGTGTAGATGCACATAATATTATTGACATTTAAAAGAAAAAAGGCCAGGATGGATTGATTGCATTTCATACTGAGCATGCATTTTGTAGCAGTGCAAATCTAATGTGAATGACAATTGTGTTAAAAGACACAAATGCATGGAATAATGAAATAATTTGCTTCTGATAGCGGGAACTATGCATCGATATGAAATGTTTCAGTGACCATGTGTCAATACGATGTGCAAACTGGTTTAAATGCAAGTGGGAATGAGCCCAAAGAGCTGTGCCAAGGCCAAACCTACTTAGGACAATAGGGTTCAAGACCTTGGGAGATAGGATTCAACACCTTCCAGACTTAAACCCAGGACAGATTCCCTGACCTGGTGAGACAGAAGCCAAGAGCCACTATGGGCCATAGACTGAGAAATATAGAGTAGGAATCTAAGCAAATTGCCCAGGCATAGAGCATCCCAGCCCTCCTCTGTCCAAAGAGTTCTCCATTTAAGGATTTAAATTAACAACTCAGAAAGGTACTTTTAAAAAGTAATTACAGTTATAGCTCTGATGGCACCAAAACTGTTCATTACTCCTCTCTCTCAGTTTAACTTCTACCCTGCTTTTCTCCCAAATGGGTTTCAAAGTAAGATTATAACATAAATTAAAACAGAACATCTAAATCAATGTGGAGCACAAAAATTAAAGTTAAATTGGTTATACTTTTATCATTGTAATAAACCTTACAAGTAACTAGTAACTTGTTAGTCCCAACTAACTAGTTGCTTCCAAGTTATGTCTAAAATATTTTCTCATCCACAAACTGAGGTGCAGGAATAGGATTTTTAAATGCTTCTTCTGTCCATACCTATCTGGAGTAACCATCAGATGACAAAGTTTTTGGCAGAGTTCTTATATGTATAGTACAGCTGCACAGTTCCACATACCAATGCTGGCTACTTGTTCCCATGTTAGTGAGGCAGTAAATCTGCTTCAGGTTTTAGTCAAAATTTTAAAGGAGCTGTGCAAGATACTGAAGCTATTTTGGGTACAGCACCTTGGGTAGGAGTGAAAGGAGGAGTGAAAATAGGAGGAAAGAATATCAACAATCTAAGGTATGCAGATGACACCATAATACTAGCAGAAAACCTCACAGACCTGGCACAAATACTAAGGAAGATCAAGGAAGAAAGTACAAAGGCAGGCTTACTGTTGAACATAAAACAAAACAAAAATAATGACCACAGAGAATTTATGCAAATTCACTCTAGGCAATGAGGAAACAGAAATAGTAAAAGAATTCTCATATCTGGGATCAAATATTGATCAGAGCCGGGACTACAGTCAAGAAATCTGAAGAAGACTAAGAATGGGGAGGGCAGCAATGAAGGAACTAGAAAAGATCTTAAAATGTAAAGATATACAACTGAGTACAAAAGTTAAAATCATACAAGCCATTATATTCCCTATCACCACGTATGGATGTGAGAGATGGACAGTTAAAAAAATTGATAGGAAGAAAATTAATTCATTTGAAATGTGGTGCTGGAGAAGAGCGTTGAGGATTCCAAGGACAGCCAAAAAGACAACAACAACAACAACAAGAACAACAACAAAAAAAGGGGGGTTCCTAGAACAGATCAGGCCAGAAATCTCCCTGGAAATTAAGATGACTAAACTTTGGTCACATCATGAGAAGGCATGACCCATTGGAAAAAATAAATAGCACTAGGAAAGGTGGAGGGAAGTAGAAAGAGAGGAGGGCTGCATGCTGGATGGATGGACTTTGTTAAAGAGGTTATGGGTATGAATTTACATGAACTAAGCAAAACAGTGAGGACAGGGAATTTTGGAGATTTCTCATCCATGGGGTCATTATGGGTTGACATCAACTCAAGGGCAGTTAACCACAACAACAACAACCTTGGGTATCTCATTTCATATTGGGACTGAAAAATGAAGTGCATTCACTGCTGCACTCACATGGAGGCTACCAACTACTGCTGCCATTCACCTATGTGTTGGCACACAGAAGGGATTTACATTATAGAGGAGGTAGTCAAATGGCCTTTTATTCATGTTTTAGCTTTCAAAGCCCTACCGTTTGTTGATGTATGCCTGGCATTCCATTAGTGCCATGCACATGTGTAAGTTGTGCTGAGCATGGAGAGTGAGATATTAACTGTAGAGCAACAGATGAATTCTGCTGACAGCAGCAGAAGCAGTTCTACGCACAGCAATGGTGAGCACTGAAGTCAAGCAGTGTGCATTTCTATTGTGCATTGAGCATTGTAGTAGTGCACTAAGAGTTGCAAGTGTGCATTGCACATTGCTGTGGTGCATTCAGCATTGAAACTGCACATTCAGCATTGCAGTTATACATTGCATATTGCTGTTGTACACTGAGCACTTTCTCTTTCACACTGAGCATTAATGTTGTGCTCTGCACATTGCTGTTGTGCATTGCAGATGTGTATTGTGAAACAGTTCCCAGTCATTGGCATGTGCTGCACAATGTTGCTGTTCTGCATGGGGGTTACCTAGTTCTGGTGCAGTATGTACTCACATCTGGATATTTATGTTACATTGTGGGGATGTTGGGTTGCAGCCTGTGTCTCTCCCCCCCCCACCCCATGACATATATTTTATTTTGTCTGTTGAAAATGCTGAAGATAGGTATGTATTGGGTACATGGAATCCAATGACTCCTAAGCAACTGGCTCATTTCTCTTTCATGTCAGAAAAAGTAGCAATAAAACACATTATTTATAATGATCATTTGCACAGTGGGGTGCTAAGCAAGCTAATAATCTAAAACTGTTGCAACCAGGTGCCAGCAAAAAACACGATGAAGTAGGCATGAAATGGAAAAATAAATTCCATGCAGTTAACAGATAAATATTTTTATTTGTACTGTTTAATTTTAAGTGTATAATGTTAGACATGTGTAATGGTTGATGAGGGAACCAAATCACTTTTAAAGAGGAAGGAAAAGGAAGGCATTAACAAATAATCACAAAACTGTTATTGTGATGTGCTAAGGTTATGTATGTTTCCACTGATGTAATAAGCCTGATTTAATTATCAAGCTGAAACAGGTGCATCTGAAATTGGTACAAGCCTATCATACATCCACCATGCTTGCCTTCCATTGTTCTCTAAGGCAACATACATAGGCCCGAATAACAAATGTGAAATAACCTTCCCAGATATTGGTATTATTTTAGGTGTTCATTCTGATTCTGGGAGACCCAGTGAGTGTATCAAATCTGATGTTTTGTTGTTCCATTAAGCCCTTCTTCTGAACCAATAATCTGACTTTTTCATGGTTATGTTCTGGCTTTGATTTAACAGACTTCCAGATAATACTCCAGTTTCTAGTTTCTTTGGGGAAAAAAATAATATGTTCTGGCTGTTTGCTCTGTTTGCCCTGCAACAAAACCAAGACCAAAGATACAGAGCCTAAATTATTTTATTCTCAATCACCCTCCCTATCCTCGATGCCTCTTCAGTCCCAAAATTCAAGTTGTAACCTCAGTATTGGAGCACAAACTTCTCCCTCCTTCCTTTTTTGCTTGCTCATGTTACTCTTTATGATGCACTGAATTTTGATAATGTTTTTCATACTCAGAGTTTGCAATTCAAGAGTTAGGCTTTGAATTCCCAGAAGACACAACCAGCCAACGATCATGCTGGCTGGAGGGTTCTATGTGTCATAGGCCAAAAAAGTAACTTTTCCAAGCTGCAATAATCATAACCATATCCTTTCAGTAGATTGAAATTCTCTTGGTGTACAACTGTGCTAAATTGTTCCTGGCTCATGGACTGAAAAGTGCACCTTTGAGAATCTCAACCGTTTTCACTTTAATAATTCTCTTGGATTATGGAAACACACACAGAGAGACACAGTTCTGATAAAATGGTGTCCTTTTCAGATAGGTACATTCAGCTACATTCAGTTCCCAGGGCTGGTGAGAAGGGAGGAAGCACAGTAAAGAAGCAATGTGTACTTAGATAAAATCAGCAGGTAATGTGTCAGAGATACAAGGAATGAGAAGGTATGAATCTTAGCTCAAGGCTTCCAGAGGTAGGCTGTTGGTTCAGTTTGTTGCCTGACACATGTTGTACTTCAAAGTGGCACAGCTGTTCCAGAGGGCACCCTAGCAGAGCACAGTGACAGCAATGATTTCTTGTCTACCTTATCCTGCGGCTATTGGCATATGCCCTGAAGCATGGGATTTGATTATCCTTCTCATTATCTTAGCTACAAATGTTATTAGTAGCCATAAAATTATCCATTAAGGCAAGAGGGATTATTTGCCTCCACCAGTGAGGGAGATAATAGATACGGTAATTTACTGAACTGGCTTAGATCTGAAACTCAGTCTTTGAGTTTGGGGAGAGAAGAGGTGAGGAAAGGCACCTTCATCATTTCAACATGTTTGTGTTGTGTGCCTTCAAGTTGTTTCTGACTTGTGACAACCCTAAGGTTTCCAAGGCTGAGAGTATGTGAGTCACCCAAGGTCACCAAGTGGGTTTCCACGGATGAGCAGGGGATTGAACCCTGTTCTCCACCATCCTAGTTTGATGCTCAAATCACTATACTATGCAATGCTCGTACTCTCCCCAAAAGTATTGTGGCTATCTCTATGATTGGTGTTCATGTGATAACAGTAGTGTCAATCAAAACTAGTTTGTCTTTCTCTTTCCGAGACCCTCCCCCCATTAGAGGAATTCATTGCTGGAATATAGATTTATATTATTTCACCTATTATAATATTGTAATAGCGCTTAGCATATATTTATATAATGGTTTTATAGATGATAGGAACAACTGGATTTCACAGATTTGGATGAGAATTTGGTTGATGTCTTATGTATGTGTTTGCTCTCCTACAGAAGTGATTGGACATTTCTGGCCAATGTGCAAAAGATACATTCAGTTCAAGGATGAAAAAATGGATTTGCCTTTCCATTGCTGTTCTGCATACAGATGTGCATGGATATGACATATATGTGCAAGATGCACATATAGTTTCACATCTTCCCCTTCAAACCAAGGGTTGCATACCACAATCAATGCATCCCTCCTCATGAAGACATGCATGCCATGTAACCCTAGAGACAATGGCCTAAGTCTTTCTTGATAACTGCTGGCCACATCTTTTCTTTATATTGCCAGTGCTGAGAAAGAGCTGGCCTGTGAGAGCCATTTGTATTACCAAGTAAAGATGAAACTAAATGCCAAAAAAGGAGCCTCTTTCAGGTGTCCCCCATTGTATGACTGTAATCCTACATTGGGTTTAGGTAATATGATTCTCCACATACAGAATGTTGCTTTTGTTGTGCTATGTCACTCTTGTGTTGAGTGGCAGTGTTGTGTACAACTAAATGCATGCCCTAACCACAGCCAAATGAATGATTTAAGGCACATCTGAATATATAGCCAAATATGCTTTACATGCACAGGGGAACTATAGCTTACATGCATAGGGGAACTATAGCTTCAATCCCATGACTTTTAACTGAATGCAGAGATTACACATCAAGACAAAAATGCTCAGTTGCTTCCATAGGAAAACTTATTCATCTGTAAGATGCCATCAGATTTCAGCCTGCATGTGCATAGTAGTGGCTGGGCTCATGACCAAGCCATGTCCTACTGAACAATTGAATTTCATGAACCAGGGTGGTAGAGAGGTCTGTCTTTTGGCTGGTCTGTTCCTAACACATATCTATTTGAGTTAGTCCAAGATCTCACAAACCACCAGTGGGAGCTATCACAACATTTTTTTTTTAAAAAAAGAATGTGTAATGTTACCTTTCAATTTAAGGAACGTGCTTTAAAAAAAGTTATTTCCATGTTATTAGCACCTCCTTCTGGGGCTCATTGATGAAGAATATCACAACAAGGCAGAAAAATACAAACTGAAAGAGGTCCACAAACTTACAAGTATGTTTTTAATTGCATTGCTCTTTTAAACTGTGAGTTGTTTTAAGTCTCAATGGGGGGGGGCAGGAAACTACTACTGTTACTACCACCACCACTACTAATATTTCTTTAAAAATGGGAGGGATGATGATATGATTATTCCTTCATATCCTATCTCTTCTCCAGCAGAAGAGAGTTCCCCCCCTCCAAATATTCCCACTTGGCAATTCATTATTTTAGCAATGTCTCATTAGTCAAACTAAATCATTAGGATTGATCCAGTTTCGTTCTTTTTGCTTTCATGTTGACAGTCAATACTATCAGTACTATTTTGTGGGTTTTTCGGGCTGTGTGGCCATGTTCTAGAAGAGTTTCTTTCTGACATTTCGCCAGCATCTGTGGCTGGCATCTTCAGATGCTGGTGAAACGTCAGAAAGAAACTCTTCTAGAACATGGCCACACAGCCCGAAAAACCCACAAAAAACTATAGATGCCAGCCATGAAAGCCTACGACTTCACAATATTATCAGTCCTTGTGCTATACAAGGATGGTTCATTACATTATGATTTATAATTATGATTTAATATTTTAACATCTTTGAAAATGTACATGTTACTTATATTGGCAATAACAAATAATATATATTTGTTTCATAACTGAATGGATAAAATTCTGAAGCTTTCCAGCCTGAAGGTTGATGTGTGAGCGTTTGTTTTTGTTCCTCTGCAAGGATAATTTAAAAAATTGAGATGCTAACATGCACTGTGGTATGAAGCTTGCTGTATATCCATAGCACTAAAGTATCAGTTTTTCACTCTTGGGCTGAATTTGTTTTTACTTTTTTGCTACAAGTGGCTGTATTGTTCTAATTTCATATACATCAGAGTAACTGAATTTGTTTTTTGTGGAGTTACTAAACACTAAACAAAAGATAAAAGGGCACCCCCCATAAATATAGACAATATGGCATATTACTAAATGCCTATCTCCATGAGCAATTTGTGCTTAAACAAAGAAACAAAACAAAACAAAACAAAAAGGCTCCATCTGCCTACTGGAGGATAACAAGGAAATTTTTGGGTTTGTATGTCACTTACTGGGTCTGTGACTTGTCCCTTGTTCCATGGCACAATGCTGGCACTGAATATTTCTCAGTCTTCCAAATGTAACTTTTGAAAAGGCAAAGATATACCCATAATTCACCAAGAAAGGTCAGGGTGGTATTGATTTGCAGGGAACAGGCTGGAATGGGCTCCCAGCTGTCTGCTGTCATTTTGCTTCTATCTTGTTTAATTAAAAATAATTCAAGTGTCAGTGACAAGTCTTTAATAAACAAACCTCATCCCACACATGCTTTTTAGCTGTCTAGATGAAAGCAGAGTGCTTCTGAAAAATTATGTCTCAGATCCAGGTGCAAATATAACCACCAGTTCTTTGAAAATCCCGTCCAAGAAAGTAAGGTGCTAAAAATAACACTGCAGAGTAGAACTGGTTTCTAAAATGGGGATGCACACTTCCATTTCACACTTTGTATAGGCAAAAGAATTTATTTGAATTTCAACTCTAGTGTTGACAAATGTATTGCTTGAATCAGAACTGCATTGGGGAAGCGACAATGGCTAATAATAATAATGATAATAATAATCCATTAATAATAATAACAATACATTTTATTTATAGTCCGCCTCCCCCTGTGGATTGAGGCAGGTTACAACAAGTAAGAATAACAATAAAATACAATATACAATTGAAACCCACATTTCTACCCCAATCCTCCTCCCAATCATAAAAAAGAAGCAAACTAAAACAATAACAATATAAAATGAATGGTAATCTAAAATACTAATTAAAAGTGGAAGAAATAACAAATTAGCTAAAATTAGAGGTAGTTGGAGGCAAGATATATATATCTACAATGAGGGCAATGTTTAAGAGGAAACAGAAAAAGTAACTTTTTTGTACTTGGGAAATCAGGTCAATGTGCTTTGGAGATCAAAAGCCATCACTTAATGCGGAAGCATGAAATGGGGCTTAATTTCTTTACCACCAGGTGGTCTCTGAATTTTGTCTGTACTGAATTTGCTTTCATTGACCTGCCCTTGTATGAAAATATCCCACCAGTGCTATCAACAAGTCTCTTGTCAGTTTATAATGCTAGATAGATCCTTTCCATCTGGCTTTCAAGGGTTCTATTATTCCCTTCCCTCTTTATGGTTAGCAGTTCTGATCAGAGGTGTGTGTTTGGAGGTCTCAGTGGTCTGTACTCTATAGTGTTCAACATGGAAATCTGCAGCAGAATAGGTATATAGAAGTTATTAATAATTAAATTAAGCCCTACTGACTAGCAATGTGCATCAGATTTGGGTTCAGATTCTTGAGCTGAGTCAAAATTTGCTATCTATCCAGATTTTTCAAGGGCCACTTCTGATGTCTGCAAATCCAGGTTAAGCTTAACAGGAGGCAGGAGGCAGGTGCAGGAGGTTGGGATGAAAAGCTATCATTCCTACCTCTATCCGGCAATCTTGGCAGTGTAAAAATAAGCCATTTGTAGAGTTTGGGCTAAAAAACAACAACAAAAAACTCCTATTTTTTTGGATTATATTTCCCATAATCCCACAGTCATGGTGGCATGTAATCTACAAGGAACTTTTTCAAACTCTGGTAATGGGTGCATGGCTCCTGAAGGGGAAACTTACTCAATTTTTGTTTCAAGAATAAAGGCATTAGTGAATTGAAGACAGCAGTTCGTTTAACAACACAGTGCTGATCCAGATGTTAACAGTAAATTTGCACAATCTGCCACTGAAACAAATCCTACACCTTACCATTTATAGCAGTTTTAGAAAATCTCTCTCAAAACAGTATACAACAAACATATAGCAAACCATAGGAGGATACTGGAAATAGCCAGGCATAAACAGCAGATATTAAGCCATAATGGTAAATTACCAAACAAGCACCAGGTAAAAACTATTCATGGTGAACCTTTTCCTTACATTTCAGATTGTTAGTTATTGTTAGTAGTCGAAATTGCCAATTAGTTGAGGATGTGGTCAGAGTGCTCTGGTAAAGCTTAAGTTGCCTTTCCTTGAGATTATTAAGAATTCAGTTAATTCTGCAGCTTCTATTTTTCTTTCTTCTTGATTCAGAATATTTTTCATTTAACATGGCTCTACTTTGTTTGGGGCTTATGGTCAAAATCTGAGCTTTCCTTTGATTCCTGAGGTTTCTGTTTGAGTCCTGTGCCAACACATACTCTGTATTAGAATTAGGACAAGACCAATTAGGACAATTGGAAGTATAATTTACATATTATGAAACTTATGCTTGTCTTGCACCTTTGTTAAGGTGAGGGAATTACTTTGCTTTGGGAAGTTCACATGTTGGCTTTGTTCTGTAGTCTCTTCTTTCTTTAATGTTCTCTCCCAAATACTTTTTTACAAAAATGGAACTCAGTCTCTCTCTCCCTCCATCCTCCACTCTTGTAGGCAGTGAGTTCTACTTTGTTTCAGTGATTCATTGCTCCCCAATACTGCTGCTCTTGGATGGCTGGAAGCACAGTCATGGACAGAGATTTCATTTGAATTTGACTTGTATGCACAAGTGAATTTGGGGGAAGATCCACCACCCACGTTCTTCTGCTAGGTATAGATCTGGTTGCCAACAAGGACAAGAAGTCAGGAGAACAGCCAGTTCTTCAAAAGGAAATAATCTAATAAACCAAAAGGAAGGGAGAAAATTATAGATTAATATATTTTGCTCCTTCATACCCACACCTTTCTCCTCATTAAAATTTATGCCTAATGGCAGATGAGTATAATCCAGAAAGTCGGTATGTGTATATATAATCACCTGGACTTCTAAAAATACCCCTGGTGTGTTAGATTTCTCCAAGTGCTCCTGTGGGAAGTCTCTGGCTTCTTATATCCAGGGACTAATTATTCTTATGATTTATGTCAGGATCTTATGCTCCAGTGCATCCAGTATCATCTGCTTAGACTGGCAGTGTGTCTCATCAGCATCTCAAAGGGCTCATTCCCACTTATATTTAAACCGATTTGCGATTCACTTTTGCTCTGAGTCGGTGAATTGATTCCAGTCAATGCATTGTTCCCACTATGGAAGTGGTCTTTTCTTTATTTGCTTCTTTATTGGCATGATTGTCATCCCCACTAGTTTGTACTTCTTCAAAATGCCTATCAATCATCTATGTGTCATCAGTGACACAACTGGCAACACATTCAAGAAAACATGGGAAGGAGTCATAGGTGCCATGGCCAGAATTCTCTCCTGGGATGCACTGATGCATGGGTGTCATGGAGGACTCTCCCCCAGGATGCATGCATCCATGAGTGTCATGGGGGACTCTCCCTTGGAATGCATGGGTACATGAGTGTCATGGAGGAATCTCCCCTGGGATGCATGCATCCATGGGTGTCATGGAGGACTCTCCCTGGGGATGCATGCATCCATGGGTATCATGGAGGACTTTCCCCCATGGATGCATGCATCCATGGGTGTCATGGAGGACTCTCCCCTGGGATGTATGCATCCATGAGTGTCATGGAGGACTCTCTCTTGGGATGCATGCAATTTTTTTGGGGGGGGGGCTTGGGAGGGTTATTGTGTGATTTCATTGTTGTAAGCCACCCCGGGTGGGATAGAAATAATAATAATAATAATAATAATAATAATAATAATAATTTAAAAAGACAGTAAATGCACTCTATTGTTTTTTGCAATTACTTGTCCCGCTGAGCCATAGTCAGTCCACTCGCCCAGCTCGCCACCCGCAAGTAATTGCAAATAATTGCAAATACAGTGGAGTGCATATACTGTCAATATATATCATGCGCCCATAGGTCACACCACAAAGCATAAAGGCTTTGGGGGGGGGGATGGTGGATTTCCCCCCAAACTGGTGAGGGATGGAATATATACCTCTGCACCAACTCTTTGCCACAGTAATCCCTCCCCTCCAGTTTGATGTGACTCAGGTCTATCGTTCCCACTTGCTGAACATGCTTGCTAATCATTTCTTTTCAAACGGCCCAGCAAAAAAACTAGTGACTGAAAATAGCGATTTTTGTTTGCATTTGTCTCGCTTCAAAGCAAGTCCAAACAATCGCAGTTGTATCTGAAACCATTTCAAATAGGGATGAGGCACATTTAAAGTGATCAGCAAATCAGTAAATCATAGTGGAAATGAACCGAAAGAGAATTTTTTACTAGTAGTGGGAAATTTATGCTCCACTAGAGCTTGTTGGATTGCTGCAACATCTTTTATCTCTCCTCATTGGCTGTGCTATCTAGGGCTGATATGAGCTTCTGTTCAACAACATTTGGAAGGCCACATAACCCTCTCCACAATTCAGATGGAAAGGCTGGGGATTGAATATGGGACCGTCTCCATGAAAAACACTGGCTTCTCTACTGAGTTATGACCCTATGGTTAACACCAAGAAACAACAGTGGTAGCTCCCAGGTGAGTGGGGTGGTGATTCTGCTCTGGGTTTTAGTCTCAATTTTAAAGGAGCTATAAAAAGTGTTGAAGCTACTTGTGGAATAAGATTTGGCACTTTGGAGATTAGAACTCAGAGTAGATTCACTGCCACATCAAATGAAGCCCTCAGCTGCTAGGAAGATAAAACCTCTTACACAGAGCCTATGTGAGTCAGGGCAACTGGAGAAACTGGAGGATGGAAGGCAGAGCATCTTGGGAACTAGGGTGGATTCAGAAATGTTTTATTTATTTATTTCCAGGATTTACATCCCACCTTTCTCCCACAGCGGGATTCACTGTGCTCTATATTGGCTACATTCTGTAACATTTTCTTTGAGGCTACAGCAAAGCTCAAGCAGTTTTGGAGAATAATTTGGAAATATGCAGTTACTGTTATTGGAAATATGCAGTTACTGACAGAGTTGGGTGAGGGATTTAACAGATATTTTGGAAGTCATGTACGGGGCTTTGCTCACTGACAATTTCATTTTCTTAAAACTCTTCAAACCATGATCTGTATGACCACAATTATGCAGTTTATAAAACCACGATTCCCAGAGTCACCATAGCCGGAATCCTGTTATTGTCATATACCTGTATAAGTTTCTTTACACATGTGGTTGTGCTTTTTGGACATTGCATAACAAATATATTCAGTTCATGGTGTTCCACAAGGGCAGTGGCTCATGCTTGGATGGTATGTAGCTATCTCTCTGTGCCTTCAATGCCAGTGCCTTCATTTCATCTAATTAATTGATTCTTAATTTGAATCATAAAGTTAGAGGGGTCCACAAGGGCCATGAAATCTAACCACCTGTAACACTCCTGAAAGAAGCCCATCCAACCTCTGTTTAAAGATTTCCAAAGATGCAAAGTCCACCACCCTCTGAGGCAATTCGTCCCACTGTCAACAGCTTTCACAGTAAAGAAATGCTTCTCATTGCTTAGGTGGAAAATCCCCCCCTTAACATTTGAATTAATCAGTTCATGTTCTAATAAATGGAGCAGCAGCAGACAAGTTCATTGGATCTTCTACATGACATTCAGATTAAAGATGGCTGTCATATGACCTGTCAATCTTTTCTTCTCTGAGCAAAATATATCCACCTATCTAAGTCCTTTCTCATAAAGTTTGATTTCTCAACTTTTTGCCATCATGGACACATTCCAGCATGCCAACTTCCTTCTTCAATTGTGCTGCCCAGAACTGGACACAGTATTCCAGGTGAGGTCTGATCAAGGCAGAATGGAGCGGTATTACTACTTCCCCACTATTACTACATCCATGATTCTGGTGCTTAAATTACAGAAGGTGGGAAAGGGAGAAGACAGAGTGCTAAAATAGGAGTTGGAGCTTGTAGGAGATTCTCATTATCCTTCCTCCATTATTCAAGTGTTGCACGAGCCACTGGTTCACATTTTGCATTTGTCCTAGTGAGAGCATTCTCAGATATGGATGTGCCAAGCTCATGCTAACTAGGAGTGAATCTACCCTGTAGAAATAATGTAGTCTGACACAACTTTAAGTGCTGTGTGTAGCATAGTGGTTTGAATGTTGGACTACAACTCTGGAAACCAGGGTTCGATTCACAGCTTGGCCATGAAACCCACTGGGTGACCTTGGGCAAATCACATGCTCTCAACCTCAGGGGAAGGCAATGGCAAACCTCCTCTGAACAAATCTTGCCAAGAAATCCCCATGATAGGTTCACCTTAGGGTCACCATAAGTCAGAAACAACTTGAAGGCACACAACAACAACAACAAAAAATCCATCCTAAGGAATCCTGAAATTTGTAGTTTTACAAGGTCTTTGGCTTTCTCTACCAAAGAGTGCTGTGTCTCACAAAACCAGAAATCCCAAGAGTCTGTAGGATGAAGCCATGGCAGTTAACGTTGTGTCAGACTGTGTTATTTCTACAGCGTAGATGGGCCCTTCCTCTTCATTCCAGTCTGGTCCAAAAATTCCTTCTTTTTTGTATATTAATTAAATATCAAGTATCCTGAAATTGTCTTGTCAAGGCTGAGTGAGTATACTTTACATTTCCAAGGAGACTAATATTTGTTCCCCAAACAACTCTAAAAGAACTAGAGAGATATTTATCGTTCACAATGCTGTACCTTCTCTTCTGATGAAATGCCAAAGATATAGGGTGCATACGTGTTTCCCTCTTTGTATCTCTGTGCACACACCTGTCTTGTAATGAACTAAGGTAACTAGTTGTACTCCAGGGAGAGGAGCTATGATTTCAGAGCTCCTTCTAGAGGCTTCAGAGAGAATTGGCACAGCTAAATCAATTGCCTATGCAGGAGAATTGCCTGCTGTGTTGTTGTTGTTGTTTTATTTACTTTTATCCCACCATTCTCCCAATATAGGGACTCAACGTAGAAAACACACAAACAGCAGCAACAACAACAAATATGTGAAGCATGATCCTATTTATTATTTTTTTTTTCAGGCTACTTCCTCAAATGCATTTGGTGGAGCTAAATGGGGAGTAAAATAAGGGCTTTGCTCCCCCCAATGAATTTTTTCCCCAGTCACCAAATTTCTAGCATTTCAGAGAGAGGATGCTGAAAATTACTCAAACCTAGAATTCTTACATTTGCTGTGCTCTCATTCCCTTGATATTGCATTGCCTAACTCTTCTCTTTGAATG
>CM034706.1:8142997-8161641 GCA_020142125.1 Phrynosoma platyrhinos
TGATCTTTCTTAGTAGGTGTTCCAGGTCTGTGAGGTTCTCTGCTAGTACTATGATGTCATCAGCATATCTCAAATTGTTGAAATTTCTTCCTCCTATTTTCACTCCTCCCTCTTCCATGTCCAAGCCTGCTTTCTTTACAATATGATCTGCATATGTTGAATAAGTAGGGTGATAGGATGCAGCCTTGTCTGACTCCTTTGCCAATTGGGAACCATTCTGTTTCTCCGTCTTCTGTTCTGATAGCAGCCTCTTGTCCTGAGTACAGATTCCTCATTAGGACTCTTAGATGTGTTGGCACTCCCATGTCTTTAAGGGTGTTCCATAGCCTTTCATGATCTATGCAGTCAAAGGCTTTGCTATAGTCTATAACCACCTAGATTAATCCCATCCAGAAGCACTGCTGCTGTGAGGATGGAAGAAGAAAGGCAAATAGTCAGATGCTAGCAGCAGCATTGGGTGCCCCAAGCTTGCACTGGACATGTTGGATGGGAGGATAATGAGGTGATGAATAGGATGATAGTGTGGGCTCCTAGGAGTCTTGGGCTTATTGGCTTGACCATACTGATCACTAATGCTAGACCTCCTTAACTCATTTGAGAAAGACAGGAAAGTAGTAATATACATAGCCTAAACTGTATTATTAGTCCTGACTAGAGTTGCTGTTGTTGTTGTTGTATGACTTCAAGTCATTTATGATGTATAGTGACTCTTAGGTGACCCCATCACAGGGGTTTCTTGGCAAAATTTGTTGGGGGGGGGGTGTCACCCTTGCCTTCTTCTGAGGATGAGAGACTGTTACTTGCCCAATATCTCCCAGGGGGTTTCTATGGCTAACCAGGAATTTGAATCCTGGCTTCCAGAATCACAGTCCAATACTCAAACCAATACACCATGCTGACTAGAGTAGACCCATTGAATTTACCTATGTGTTGACTTCTAATTCAGCAATTGATTCTACTCTATCAGTAGAATCAGCCCTGGTGGCGCAGTGGTTAAATGCCTGTACTGAAGCCACTCACTCATAGACCACAAGGTTGCGAGTTCAATACCAGCCAGGGCTGAGGCTCGACTCAGGCCTGCATCCTTCCGAGGTCGCTAAAATGAGTACCCAGCTTGTTGGGGGGCAATCGGCTCACAGTTGTAAACCGCTTAGACATCCCATAGCGTGATATGAAGCGGTATATAAATAAGCTGCTTTGCTTTGCTTTGCTCTAGTTGGAAATAAGCAACAGGATTTCAATGAGTAAGTTTATAGAAATATAAAGTACAACATTCAACACTTTATGAATTCCACTCTCCTCCGTTAAAAGTACTGAAATCAAAATGAATGAATGAATGAATGAATGAACAAATAAATAAATAAATAAATAAAATTAACTGGGATCCTTAGCCAATAGTCAAATTAATGATGCTGCAACTCATTAGAGAAAAAATTCCCAATAACCAATCTGACTAATGGCGCTCAAGGCCTCATTTGCTGACCAGTTAATTAAGCAGGCAGCCTAGATGATGGCACTGTTAATAACACTGTTCAATTACTGCCTTGCTAATATTATGAGTTACGGAAAACCTTTATCTTCTGTTGATTGATGAGAACTGCCTTGCAGGTGGGGATGGTGATAAGAGAGCATATGATTGAAGGTGTAGCCTTAAATAGAGACTGTAAACTAATTTGAGCTTTCTCTGGAGCAAAAGCTTGATAAAGTTTGCAAGCTAATAACAACCCTTATTTTTCTTTTCTTTTTGCTCAAAATAATTTATTTGTAATAAGTGTAAAGTTTTGGCACTGGGATCCAACATTTAGTTTCTCATTTTTATTCAGAATTTTGGAACCCACAGGCAAGAAAGCATAAGCAACCCTTGACTAGTGAGGGATGAAATAGAATTTTTTTTAAAACAACAACAATGGTTCAATGTGTGGACATGGTGGTTACATTTACTGCCATGCTGTGAATGTATTCTACTCTTTCCAGCACAGACTGATGTTGTTAAAATGGCAAGGGGCCATATGTATTACCCAAGTGGTTCCCAATTACAAAATCCAGTACAGAAATAATCCAGTTTGAGACTGCTTTAATTGCCCTAGCTCAATGCTAGGAAATTCTGGGAACTGTTGTTTGATGAGACATTTAGCTTTCTCTGTCAGAGAGCTCTGATGCCACAATAAACTACAATTAACAGTATTCCCTAGCACTGAGCCAGGACAGTTAAAGAGATCTCAAACTGGAATATTTCTGCAGTTTTTGTGGCCCTCAGACTTTTTACTTCTGTGAACCCATTTACATCTACATGTAGGTGTTGTTTCCTCCTCCCACTGGATGGATGCTTTCCACTTCCCCCCTTTTTTGCCCAGATTGGCTGTATGACCCCCCCCCACCATCCCCAATAGGTAAATAAGACCGAACCTCCCATATGACATTCAAGTCCCCTTCCAAAATCACCATCCCAATCTGGTTGATGTCATTCTGATGCCTCCCAATCCCTTTGCTGGCTCCTTCTCCTGTTCCTTGCCAACAATGCCTTCCTCCTCCTACGTGGCACTCTCCTTACTCAAACATAGTGTGATGCTGGCTAAAATCACCATCCCAATGTGGTTGATGTCATTCTGATGTTTCCTCCTTCCCACCTGCCTGGCCAGGGTGGCAGCAGAGTGAGAAGTGTTGTTCCTAGCCAGTGGCCCTGCCTGGTGCCTGTCCTAGAACTGGAAAAACCAAGAAAACATCACAGTGAGAGTTAACTAACAATTTATTTTGGATTCCAGAACAGAGGTTCAACACACAGACCAGTTGGTGTCAAATCTAATTTCCCCCCAAACAATTCACCCTTTAAAATCTAACTTGTCCAACCCCCCTTTCTCACCCTCTCCAGTCAGGTGCTTTAGTCTACTTCAAAAGGTCCTTTAAGATGATCCCCAGCCCTGCTATTTCCTGCATCTATCCCAGGAAGGAAAGCAGTAAACAGCATCACAAATAACATCCTCTCATCCATCTGTCTTCCCATTTGTTTGCATTTGGATGTTATTGCCTTTTGAGTTCCCTTAGCTTATCTATATGCAATACAACTATATTCATTTCTCCTCTTCCTTCTATTCTTTATTCTGACAGGTCCATAAACTTCTGAATATCTATAAATGAAGTTCTATGGACACAACACCATGCATGGAGGAGAATGAGGAAAAAGCATCAGGCCTCTGTTCCCTTCCTTCCTTCCTTCCTTCCTTCTCTCTCCTCTTTGTCTGTCCTCCACCTGGCTTCCTTGGCATGGCATCTCCATC
Organism: Phrynosoma platyrhinos; assembly: GCA_020142125.1. Classification (NCBI taxonomy): domain Eukaryota; kingdom Metazoa; phylum Chordata; class Lepidosauria; order Squamata; family Phrynosomatidae; genus Phrynosoma; species Phrynosoma platyrhinos. The sequence goes on from CM034706.1 coordinate 8,146,273, forward strand.
ACCCGCAGCACCTTGACAGGAGCTGGAGGAGAAATCAAAATGTGGTAGTTGTCGGGAGACAGTATGAGTCCAGCTTTGGTTCCTTTCCTTTATCTTGTTCCTTCCTTCTCCTCCCCAAAAAAGGATTAGGCCTAATTCTATTTGCTGCAATTTCTTGCACCCCCATTGAGCAACTATTGTGTCCCTTGAATGGTCGTGCTCCATAGTTTTAAACCATTGTGTTATCCTATGCATTCTGTTCAGCATCAGAAGCCTTGCCTACAGGAAATGAGATCATTCAGCAGATATCTACTTGTGGAGAGCCTTTTCATTTATGGTACCTCCATAATGGAAAGTTCTCCTAGAGGCAGAAAATGCATAGGTTTAGGTGCCAGGCAAAATCCTGGATTTTCCAAGAAGCCCCTGGGCTACTCTGAACTGGGAATTTGATTACTGGTTTGGCTTTCCCCTCCTGTTTTGTCCAGTGGTGCAGGTATGTAGGTTTAGACCCTTTTCTTAATGGTCTTATTAGGGCCAACACATCTTTTGATGGTGGTGAAGCGCACACAAATCTTTCTTAGAGGGGATGGAAATGAAGGTGCATCTCCATGAGGAAGTGGAAGTTGGCAAAAGTTTCTTGGGGGTTGGGCTCATGGTTGAGAATAGCAGTACCTTCCCCCCCCTCCCAGTTAACTTGTTATAAGCATTTATAGATGGTGGAGTGAGTGACAATATTAGCAGCTGTATTGACAACTGGGCCACCATGTTGCATTCCCCATAGCGCCTTGGGTCTTGTGTTATTTTGGACTTTTGTGGGCAGGAAATGGCATCAGGGATGTCTAATGGCTTCAGTGTTAGTGGGAGGGTGAATCTGCTCAACATTTTGGTCTAATATTTAAAGAGGTTACCCAAGGTATTGAACCTTGGACCCTTCCTTTAAAGTCTAGACTAGCACCCAATGTGGATTTGCTGTCCCACCAACACAGAAGCTAGCAAACAACACTAAATGGCAGCACCCCACCCCCCAAACATTTGGGAGAAATTGTGCAAACCAGCTTTCTTTTTCTTTTCGAGGTGGAGCACAAAGAAAAATTGTGGGGTGGAGGACTAAGAATGTATTTTTCCTGAAAATTCAGGAAAAATCTTCTGAGAAATGTTTTCTTAGCTCTAGGAGTTTTTTCTCTTAAATAGCTTCACATTATCTGATAACCCTTTGACACAGGATTTGATTGGCAAGATTTCTTCGTAAGAGGCTTGCCGTTGTCTTCTTTTTAGTCTGAAAGGGTATGACTTATTCAAGGTCACCTAGTGGCTTTCTATGACTGAGCAGAAATTTGAATCCTTGTCTCTCTGGACACAGATCCATGAGGAAATTAATAAGGTATTGAAAATTAAAATTAAAAGAGACCCCAAAGTGTATCTTCTGGATATTACAGAGAAGGCATGCGAAGGAAAATATGGTAAAGTCCTATTTTATATGATAACAGTGGCAAGAGTATTCTATGCCAGAAAATGGAGGTCGGAAGAAGGTCCAACAAAAGTAGATTGGCTATGGAAGATATTAGATTATATAGAGATAGACAAATTGACATGTTTGATTAGAAATAAATCAATTGACAAATTTAATGAGGATTGGTGTATGATATTAGAAGAAGTTCAGATTGCACTAAGGGTAGTAAATGAATCAGACGGACTCAGAAAGTAAGATATATATAGATATAGATATAGATATAGATATAGATATAGATATAGATATAGATTTAGGGGCTTTGCACACTGCCAGAAATAGTGCAAACTGAGTCCACTTTAACTGCCCTGACTCAGTGCTAGGGGATCATGGGAACTGTAGTTTATTGTGGTACCAGAGTTCTCTGACAGAGAAGGCTCAGTGTCTCAGAAAAAAAAAAAATACAATTCCCATGATTCCCTAGCACTGAGCTAAGGCAGTTAAAGTGGACTAAATTTGCACTATTTCTAGCAGTCTGCAAAGGCCCATAGATAGATATGTAGGAATATAATATGTATGGTAAAATATGTTATAAATCATGGATATTTAATTTAGATATTGGTTTCCATCAGGTATTATATGATCTATATGCTATATGATTTATATGTAAAATGCACCCAAGGGGAAAAATACATAGATACCAAAATAGATCAAATATAGATAATGAAATGTGAAACAGAAAGAAAAAGAATAAGAAGAGTACAGAAGATATAATACAAGGACTAAAAGTCAAAATTAGACAATAAACTAGACCAAAGCTACTTGGAAATCTTTTTAGGGATGTGATTGTTTAGTTTGTCTATTTAGGGTTAAAGTTATTATGTATGTCTATGTAAATATATATGTTTATATGCTATGTCATTTTGTATTGTATTTTTTTTAAATAATGTTTTTTTTAAAAAAGAATCCTTGTCTCCCAAAATCCTAGTCCAACTGCAATATGCTGGCTCAGTTGGCTTAATCCTTAGGTCTCCTGTGAATCCAGAAGTGCCTACCCAACAATATATTTTTATAATAAAGGAAACACTTTATACCTGAAATACAATTTTTCCCTGAAACAGAAGAGAAGATTTATGAGATGATGTAAATTCAATGTTGATTTCTAAGAGAAAGGAAATGGTCATCTATGTATTGTATGGATGTGTATACAGTTCAGTAGACTTCCATCACTGGGTACAAGTGAGGTGAACAAAACTTTGTTTAGTAATGAAGGTAATGGATTTTCTTGACTTACAATTTTCTCTGTCTTAAATCCTGCATGTATCTCAAGTAAAGTGGATAGAAAAAGGCTGAGAATGGCTTTATCTCACTTCTTCAGGCATTATCCAAGTAAAATGTTCTCTTCCACACAATAAGCAAAAGGGGAAATGCAGAGCTTAGTATATATTTGATTCCCCCAAAGTCTTGAAATATTATCACTTCACTTTTTGACCACAGAAATGCTAGGCCTCAAGGCTCCCCATTTAGCTCTGTGTTTTTAAGGTTAGAATGCCTGGGGGGATGAGATGGTAAAGAAAAAAACTCCACATATTATATGAATACAATTCATTGGGGAAAAGGATATCTTTAATCTTTGGTCCCTTGTTCCTTTTTCTGGAGGGGGAAAGAGAGAGGTAATAAAGGTTTCTGAGGCTGACTAAGAAAGCTGAAAGATTTCCTATGGGTATATCCCCATGGATTTTTCAGTATAATGGCTGAAGGAGAGTTTTGATCCCAGGAGGTCTTTAAAGCAATTCAACTATGGCTCTCAGAATACAAGGGGATTATTTACAGGTAATGGAGTCTTGACTTTTTTCCTCTGTTACTTCACTATGGATTGACTATTCAATCTTAAAGATGCTCCGGCTGCAGAGGCATTCGGAAATTAGGTGCATGCCTCTTTGATGGCAGAAAATCCACTTCTGTCACCTGATTCCAAAGATCAGTTGACAGAGCAATCTGCCAACGGAACTGCTCTGTTGGCTAGGATCTGCTAGTGAAAAGCCAAAGAGATGGTGAGAAGAAGAGGGGCAAGGAAGGAGACAAATTGTACCAGATCCAGATCTCCTTCAAACCAAGAACACAGTCATAGTATCAGTCCAATGGCCAGGGTGAGAGGAGCTGTACATGATTTCCAGCACACTTTTAAAAAATTTTATTATAATAAAATATACAACAAAATATACATACATACACACATACATTAACCACATATACTCCACATACCCCTACATAGATACCCTACAAAAACACGAATAGACACCTATCTATAATAACATACAACATACAACTGACCAACACTACATAGATCCTAACATAAACATCAAATCATCATACAACACTTTACAAACAATTAATACATATTTTAAACTCAGATGAAAAATATAATGACTTCCTAGTTGAGTATATACCTTTTTCTATTTTCCTAAATAAAGTTATTTGTTTCCCTTCACAAATATTCATTCATCATTACATTACATAATCAATATAAAGTTCTGGTTAATTTAAACTTCAGATATAGATCACTCTTATATAAACTAATGTCTTTAACTTATTATATTTAATCTTCCATATATATTGTCTTTCTGATATCTTCCAGCACACTTTGACTGAGGTTGGGATTCACAACTTCCACTAGTCTAATGTCAACTCAGCTGGCCTTTGTTCATCTTGGCCAGATAGGAGCGTGCTCTTTGCCTGAGGTTTAGAAATTTCCAGTATCCAGTTTTGGCACTGTTCTTCACATCTTGCTTTATTCAACAGCTGAAAATCTGTGCCTCCTCTGAATAAAGGCTGGCACCATATTTTTGCTGAAAGTAAAATGTTGAGACGAATGGTGGTTTCTGCTTTGAAGAAGCTGCTGTGGAGCATCAAGAAAAACAAAAATACTGGAATTTTAGGATATTTAACATGAAAATTAGCAAGCAGTTTAGCAATCTTTTAGGTTATTTTATTGATATAAACAAAGTAGTATACAGATACATACACATGTGTATGTGCATCTACATGTTCATGCTCATGCAAATACAAATATACACTCAGGGAGGAATATAGACTTCTCATAGATATCTGTCAGGTACAGCATGCCTACAAAGTCTTCTTTCAGACACAAAGACAGATCCCAGACTTAAAGTCAAAATGACAGCTTTTATTGCAGTAAAGAAAATATAGTAGAAAGGTCTGCGACTTCTTTGGCAAGTCTGAAGTTAAAGCACATTGAAATACTTTTATAGAACATAGCAATGTCCCTCCCCATAAGTTGGTGTAACTCAGTGATTGGTCACAAAATCCCGCGATTCGGCCATTCACATGATGTAATGTCCTACTGTCCGGAAAATCTAACAAATGGCAGAATGCGTGTGAATCCATAGCTTCCCAGAGACAGTAGATAAAACAACCTTGAAGCAACATCTGCACTCTGTTTGTGTGATGTATCACCAAGGACTCGGATCACATTGATATCAATATCTTCACATATATGCATCTAACCTATTTACCAGCTTAAAAGAATAAATCCTAAACCCATCACTTATTTAAATTATCAAACAATCTGCCTATACATAAAACACCTTATAACCCAACTCATTATATATTTAACCATCTTTTTAAACTCAAGCTTCTAGCTTCAGCCAAGGCAAGAACATCCCACACATTCCAAAAGCCTTTCAGTTCTTAGCCAGCATGTTTCTCCTTTACAACTCATTAACCCTTACAGCACAACCTCACGTCTTTAAACCTTATAGTTAACCATATATTAACAATCCCATCTCCCACAAACTTCAATCAAAACAAATTCTGGCAGGAAAGCATAAAGCTAATACGTTCCTGACAATATCTCATTGTCTACTCTAGGCATATAACTTAGCATAAACTTTACATTGCATGCAAGCAAACATCTTATGTCATATTCATCTTTGGAAACACCCTAAGAGCCAGCCTTTTAGGCTGACATCAGTAAGAAATTAAAAATTCAGATAGCACTGTGACATAAACATCTGTTGAGTAATTCTGTGTTTCTAAATGGGCATCAATTTAGAAGTATTGCACTACCTTGCTGTATCTAATAGCCTATACAGTGGGCCCTTGGTATCTATGGGGGATCCGTTCCAGACCCCCCCCCTTCCACAGATACAAAAATCTGTGGATGCGCAAATCCCATTGTCCTCAATGGGGTGGAAAAGGGGAGCTCTTAGTAAAGAATCTGCTCATATGCACCTGAGGATCATTCCCATTTTTATGAAATGAAACAACACTCTGAGCAGAGGTTCCAAAAGTTACTTTTTCAACAGCAACTCAAAAAACAAGACCAACAAGGACTGGCTGAGGGAGCTGTGTAGCATAGCTTGAAGAAGAGAAGATTGTGAGTTGATATGAAATCCATCCTCAAATACCTGAAAAGAACTCAGGTGGAAGATGGCCCAAGTTCATTTTCTGCTTCTTACAGGCTAGATGCTATTGTTTTCCATAGCTTTTGCAAATTTGATGCTCTGAAAATACACTTTTAGTAGCAATTCATGAAACAAGCTATGTGTAGTGGCAAAGAAATTAGACAGTTAGGTTCTAAAGAAACATTGTCTGAGTGCTGTAGCCAAAAATCTAGTACGGGGAATTTTATTTTGCTCAAAGTGAGAGGGGGTCAGCTACAAGGACCCTGCAAGGCCATTTCCCACTTGTATACCAAGAGGCTGGTGGATCTAAGAATTGATGCAGAGACAGAATTCTTCAATTAAAGTATTATTTATTAAAAGGGGAAATCACACAGCAATTCAAACACATACACTCCCTCATTCAAGGCTCAGGAAATCAGGGAAAAGATGTTGAGGCAAAACTATGGGTGATACTTACTACAGATGAGGCTTTCTCTGGGAACCAGTTGGGTGAAGTGGTGTGGGACACAACCATTCTTGAGAGCGTTGGTTTGAATGGAAGTGCCAGTAACTAGACTAGAGACCACAGTGATGTAGTGTCCCCATGAACTCCAAACTAGTGACACTGAAGGGTATTTTTTAAGGGCTAAAAACTAGCTGCAGGGCAATGGTGTTAGATTGTATGGGTGGAGTAATCTGGTCTGGCAATATTCAAGGTGAATGGGAAAGGATTAAGTCATTAGCTGGCCCATCAGGTGAGACATCTAGGCAATTATCCCCCATTCTTCTGATTATGGAGGCGATGATGGTCCATTTGCAACTCCCACACTATCTGCCTGGCTTTGGGATGATTTTTTTTCCAGTCTTCCAAGTGACCTTGGTATGACCTGCCTGTCATTGCCCAGGTGGCACTTGGGCTCCACTGCAAGGTACATCTGGGGTTACGTGGAATATCACACACTCACCAAAATTCAGAAAAAAATCCACTTTGGCTAACAGCAGTTAGCCATATTATCAACAATGATGAAGGGAAAGTCTACCTGGGAGAAAACAATGGAAAAATTGAAAATGTATACTTTATTAGTGTGATCAACTTTAATCAGGCTGAATCATACATGACAGAATCACACACGTCAGGTGGCCATGAAAAGAAAGCCAGTTAACAATCACTCTGGATAGGTGTGGATAAGAACAAGGAGGGTTTAAAGACAATACTTTGTCTTTAAAACAAAGGGAAAACAGACTATTAATGACAGCCTCCAACAAAGTCACACCTAGCTATCTCTGGCAGCTTTTTTGCTGCCGATGCTCTTCCTGGATGATAAATACCCTTAAAGTTCTGGAAGAGGAAGAAACAACTTCCTGTATAAACATTATATGGTGGGTCTGCCATATCTGTGGACAGCAACCCTGTGGGGGGCAGCAGAGGAGAAGGAAGAAGGAAGAGATGGGAGGAGAAGAAAGGAAGAAGCCATGTCCTGGAAACCTTCCCGAGGCCCCAAGGGACACCCGTGTGGCTCCATGCAGCACCTGTGTGGGCCCAAGGAGCATCTGTGGTGGTAGGGGGTTGACTGGATGTCACCCTTTCTTCTGGGGTTCAACTCTGGACAGCCAGGTTAAACTTTGGAACTGCAGTCAAATTTTCAAGCTGGTAATTTCATCCAGTTCATTACAGGCTCTGTCTGATGAAAAGATATTATCAAAGTTCCTACTTCCCCCTGTCTGTGCTGGCTGGGTCATTCATGGAGTTGTAGAGCATCACACCTTTCCTATACTCTTTTCTGGCAGCAGAACTCTTTGAAATCTGCGAGGATTATTGGAACAGACAAAGAGCTGTGCTCTGTTAGCCCTTTCTGCTATGAAGGCAGAAGAGGTAGGTCTTGTTCCAAAACTCTTAGGTAAAGATGCTCTTTCCTTGATGACAGTGTGGAAAGTTCCATTGCCATACATATATAAACTTGGCAATTTGAGAGTGGCTTCTGTGACATTCTTGTATCCATTCTGGCCATCAGGGAGGGTGAGCTGTGCTGTGTGCAAAAGTAGCAAACAGTAAAACACTTCCATAAAGAAGTCTGGGAAACTTCCTTATGTGATATACAAAGACATAGCTATGTTAGTCTGTATAAGCATATAAAAGGATCTTGTAGTATCTTTGAGATTAACTGAGAGAAAGACGTTTGTAGCATAATCTTTGTAGATTCAGTCCACTTCATCAGATCTAATGAAGTAGACTGAGACTATGAAAGCTTATGCTACAGACGTCTTTATCTCAGTTAGTTTCAAAGGTGCTACAAGATAACAACAACAACAATGTTTGTTTATAAGGCCACTTTCACCAAAGGGTGGAGTATCAGTCATATATAATCAAGAACAAAACAATAAAACACAATACTGTAATACACTAAAATATTTTTAAAAACCATACGAATGTTATAAAGATATACTAAAGGCCTAAGCAGACTGCCAGAAATAGTGCACATTAAATTGAGGCACTGCCCTGGCTCAGTGCTAGGGAATCATGGGAACTGTATTTTTTTCTGGGACATTGAGCCTTCTCTGTCAGAGAGCTCTGGTGCCACAATAAATTACAGTTCCCATGATTCCCTAGCACTGAGCCTGGGCAGTGCCTCAATTTAATGTGCACTATTTCTGGCAGTCTGCTTAGGCCCTAAATATATCATAAATATCCCTTTATCTCCTTATACAAGCATCTTTAAAAAGCACAATACTGATATAACCAGAGTCATTTTGCCATAAAGCCTCAACAGAATTCATGTATTTTCAAGATCAATGGAGTTGCCCATTAATTGTGCTACGCATTAACAGAATGTCAAGGTTGTGTAATGCAGTGTGCATCCCATGTGCATTGGCATTCATGAAGCTACTGTATGTACAACTCTGCTTCTTCAACCTTGAATTGAATGCAGATGTGCTCAATCACTTCTATAGGGGAATGAACGTACACATGTGTAAATCACAAACAGGATTCCAGCTACTGTTGAGTTGAACAAGTATTCATGGGGAGCTGTAGTTGGTATCTAACTCTGATCTACTGGTAAATGGAGTTCTAAGATAAATCAGGGAGGAAATCCTCCACATTGGTCATGGAAAAGAAGATTGCATGAACTGGTTTCATGTACTGGCTCAGAAAGCCAAACTTCCATGTAAAATAGCAAGATTTATTCAGAACGTCACAGTATGATGATGTTAGGACTAAAGCAATTTCAGTTACACAGTACAATAAAAGTACAAAGCACTTTGAACCCTTTTGTGCACTCATTCCCCATTCATATCTAAACGACAATATCCCTCCTTCCAGGACAGCCTCAATGTATCTCTTCATACCAGACATTCCCATGGAACTGACCTTGACAGATCCTAGTGTCTATTACCTCTCCTCCACATCTGCTCATTAACTGTCTCCCGCCTAGGTATTGTTTCCACTCAGCAATACCAAAGGTATGACACATCCCATCATCCAGTAATATAAAGCAAAGCAAGTACAAAATAAATGACTAACAAGCATGGCAGGAACTCTGAGGCACTGTGTATAGCTAAGACTGTTATGCATTGTTTTTATTTCCCACAATGATGGGATGCTGTTAGGAATTTAGTACTTCTAGAAAGGAAATCTCTGAACTCAGAACCTCTTGGGCTCATTATGAACTGATCTGGAATTGCTCTGAAGTTCAGGTCAAGCACATATGAAGACTACCTCCACATCATCGGTCCTTTCCTTTCCCCAGACCTGCATTGTGCAGGAAATGAGTAGACCGGCAACAGGTTGAATTGGCACTAAACCAACTGTTTTTGTATTCTGGATGTTGGCACCAAATATCCATTGATTCTGCAAATCTCAAAAGATTTACACTCAAGGGACATAAACATCTTAATGTTGCATAGATTTAGTTTATAAAGCCTGTGTTTTAGCACTGTTTCTTTTGAAGTATTACAATGTGCCTTGAGCCTCAAACCCATTCTCAGGCCTGACTGAAGCAGACTCATTGAATCAATAGGATTTGCCTGTGTGTTGGCTCACTATTCAGCTATTGATTCAGTGAGCCTACTATAGCTGGAATTAACCAGCAGGATTTTGGCCAGGATAGGAATGAAATTCAAATGAAGAAGAAGAAGAAGGGACAATCCAGGTTGCATCTGCACTGTAGAAATAATACAATTTGACACCACTTTTAAGTGCTGTAGTTGTAACCTATGCAATCTTGGGATTTGTAGTTTTACAAGATCTTTGGCTTTCTCTGCCAAAGATTGCTAGTGCCTCACAAAACTAGAAACCCTAGGATTCTATAGGATGGATCCATGGCAGTCAAAGTGGTATCAAACTGCATTATTTCTACAATGCAATTCCACCCTCAGTGACAATATCTCCAAAGGCTAGGAAAATGGAAGTGTCTGGCGACAAATGTAACATCTCTCTTTCAGCTGCCTACAGGTGTAAGATCTCTGCAATTTTTGACTTCCTGTGATTACACAAGAAAGATGTATTGGAGCCACTGTAACCAGCATATCCGTTTCTTAATGTACTGAATGCCTTTGGTATTTAAGGGGCTTCCTCCTGGCACTGTTTTTAAGTTCACAGGAGATGTTCTCATGGCAGTCATGGGAGTATTTTTAGTGGACTTGCAGCAGAGAGGCTGGCTAATAACAGTTTGGGGCTAATGGTGCATGAATGCAGTAATCTTAGCTGGTCATTATCACCCCCAGAAAAGACATAGGTTTTGACCATAATGGCCTAAATAACAGGAACAAAATGTATTTGAGAAGGGCTTGGAAACTGAGAGTTTTAGGAATACCACCTCTCTTTGACGCTCCCATTGATTTCATTGCAATGGAGTGTGGTGTGCACTGATGGTTTGTGAAGACAGTATGTTTCTGGGTCAGGCAGTGGGTTTTTGAAGTAGCTCATTTTGCTCATTATGACATCAAAGGTCATGCAAATTAATCCTTAGCAGCTAATTCATTTCTGCTGTCACTTATACTTTAGTACCATGATGGCTGTGATCATTGTTCATGTATATTTGAAGTACTGTTTTCCAAATGGCTTTAAAGATAGCAGTGCCCATGGGTCAGGTAGCATCATTGGTCTCATGTGCATTGCTTACTGCTGCATGAACTGCAAACTGACGTTTGCTGATTGGATCCTAACACTGGTATTCAAACAGCAGGTTCTTTATGATACCAGCCAGCTTTGCCTAAATTCAATCATCCTTGCTTGTGACAATGAGATTTCTGTAGGATTTAATTCTTTGCCTGCCAGACAGATAAGATATTGCTATTGGTCTCAAGAGAACTCTTGCATTTATGAGAATGTCTTTCCCCCAAACTACATAAACTATGCAAATTATGTAGCTAAAGTACCATAACTTCTACCTTGCTGCATGCTTTTTTTTTGAAAAATAGATGCATGGGATGCATTCTTTGCATCTTGTTGATCAACCAGTGAGTCCTTCTATGTATTTGGCTGTGTACTTTGATGTCCGTCCGTCCGTCCAGCTATCCTTCACTTTATTTATGTCCTTCATTTTTCCCAGATTGGGACTCAAGGTGGCTTACAAAAAGGCACAAAATACAATTTAAAATGTAATTAAAAACATATAAAAAATAACATTAAGGCACTATAAAACAACAACAACAATACAAGCCATTTAAAATCTTCCTTTAAAACAGAGATTAAAAATAGTAACAACACTGTAAAAGCCCTTTTTTGGGGGGGGGGGTTAAAATCATTTTCTAAAGCCTTGCTGGAAAAGAATGGTCTTAACCTGCTGCTGAAAAGGAAGAAAAAGAAGAAGCCATCATAACTTCCCCATGAACGAAGTGCCAACATCTGGGAGCAAGCACAGAAGATGTCTTCTGTCATGTTCCCACCATCTGTGTTTGTGATGGCACTGGGACAGAGAGAAGTGTCTTTCCTGCAGATCTTAAAGCTTGGGCAGGCTCTTATGAGTCTTTCAGATAGTTGAGTCTTGAACTGTATAGAGCTTTATAGGTAAAATTGTGTCTGGAAACAAACCGACAGCCAATGGAGTTGTTGCAACAAAGGAGTAGTGTGCTCCCTATAACCAGCACCCATTAGAAATCTGGTTGCAATCTGACCAGTTGAAGTTTCTAAACTCAGGCAACCTCATGTAGAGTGTATTATGGTAATCTAATCAGGATGTTGCTAAGGCATGTTTCACTGCTGCCATGTCAGACATACCATAGAGTGGGGGCGCCTGGCTCACTAGCTTTAATTGTGCAAATGAGCTCCTGGCCATCACAGAAACCCGATCATCCAGGGTCAGGACTGAATCCAGGAGTACACCCAAGCTGTGTGAGTGTAATCCCCTACAGCACTCCAAAGCTGTAAAACAGTGAATTTGTGTGCAAATTATGAAAACACAATTTTTCTGCAAATTATAGAAACTTCAACAGAAGGGAAAGGCAATGTTCTCCTGCTCAAGAACTCTCACAGTGGCTGGCAGTTTCTTAGAATGCTTTGAGGTGGTCTCTCTCACCAAGAATGAGAAATTTTGCCAATAATTCTTCCCCTCTCCAATGAAGGGTAAGGCAAAGTATTATGTATTTCTGTCTTTCCAAGTCACAATGGGATGACATGCCATTTGGGTGCAGCTACTTCTCTCATAAATTCAGTGTGCATCTCTGAGTATCCATTAGTAGGAGGCTATCAAGTTTCCTGTCCTTGATCTCCATCAAGATCAGCAGCAGATGGGGAGAAGGTATTGTTTAGGGACTCATCATTCATCACCAGAACCAACTTTCCCCAACAAGCAAGATTTCTTGTTCTTTCTTGGACTTCACAGAGTTCTGAAGACACACTCAGAACAATGCTTACTGATGTTGTGCCATAGGAAGCAATGGTTACAGAACTGGGAAGGCCTTTAAGGTTCATCTTCATTGCTGCCTATGCATTGCTGGTGTAGGTAAGGCTAGTATTCCCAAATTTCAGAGCCTGATCTTGAGTCTCAGTATCTGGACTTTCTTCTTTGGTCTTCAGGATGAGGGGAAACAATCACAAAGTGAGAGTTCTGCCTTGAAAAGGTTGTCAAGCTGTATATAGGGTGAGTCTTCCTCGTTCAAAATGCTTGGGATCAGAAGTGTTTGGAATTTCAGATTATTATTATTATTTTTTGGATTTCAGAATACCTGTTTTTGCATGTACATACATAATATGAGATAAGTTTGAGAATAGACCTGAATCTAAAAAGAAATTTCATTTATGTTTCATACATACCTTTTATACATAGCCTGAAGGTTATTTTATACAATATTTTAAATACTTTTGTGTATGAAATAAAGTTTGTGTACACTGAATTGTCATAAAAGAAAGATGTCACTATATCAGCCACCCATGAAAAAAGTTTTGGTTTTTACAGTATTTTGGATTTCAGAAGTCCAGATAAGGGAGACTAAACCTGTATATTCTCCTTTCTGAGACTTGGTCTTTTTCAACATTTGAATACATAATCTGAACAGCTGTGGGTTGATGACTGACACACTGTGCTCACTGATATCACCATGGCTCGCTCCTTGTGTCATCATCAGGGAATCCCAGGGTGTGGGGGGATATGAAACTGGCAATCCTGGGTAAGTTTGGACTTGTGGAAGTTTGGACTTGTGTGAAATCCTGCCCTCAGGATTTAGGACAAAGCTTTTGGAATTGTCTGTTTTTGTGCAGGCTCATGTTTTAACCACTGTTTTGGAGGAAACAAAAATGATGGATCACCCTGATTATACCTAGTCAGGTGGTCTAAATGGGATGCCTAACTCAGCTGCCTCTTGTAAATTTACTGTGGGATGCATATGTCGGAAGCTGGCATAGGAAAAGGTTGCTTGCTCTCTGTAAACAATAGAGAAATGAGCTTGTTTTGTAGAAAACTGCAGCTGTCTATTGATGAGATAAATTGTCTTAAGGGTGGTTAACTGTGATGGGAGGAATCAATTTCCAAATTAAACAAGAAAGATCTACTTCCTCAGCTGCATTGGCTCAGTGCTTGCAACATCCCAATTTAGCCCCCCCTCTTTTTTTTTCCCTGTGTAGAATTTCACGTCTGCTTTATTCAGATGCTTATTTTGGCATTGATGAAAATTTGGAAAGGGTTTGTGAAAGAAAATAGTGCTAGACCAGGGGTGCATGACTGTGCAGAAGCCAATTTCTGTCCTAAGAACACCCCCACTGGGCCGCACCTCCATTCCCTAAACTTAATAATAATAATAATAATAATAATAATAATAATAATAATAATATTTATTTGTATCAAACTGGGGTGGCTTACATGATAAAACATACAATCCTGTCTCCCAATAGCTCATCCTCCCAAAATACATTTAATCATTGTTTAAAACATACTTAAAAATAACAGATAAACAACAGATGACAAATAAATTAAAATAACTAACAGAAATCAGGGTCAGGCATAACTTTTTTGGTGGCCAGTTGTCTACTCAGGAAAGGTCCGCTGGAAGAGATCCATCTTAACAGCTTTTTAAAAGCTGTTTAAGGTGGTAATGTGATGGATCTCATCCAGCAGGCCGTTCCATAATCTGGGAGCGATAGCAGAAAAGGTCCTCTGGGCAGTTGCAGACAATCTAGTTTTTATAGATTGCAATAAATTCTTCCCAGAGGATATGAGTGCATGGGGTGGATTATACGGAAGGAGGTGATCCCGAAGATAGGTTGGGCCCAAGCCATTTAGGGCTTTAAAGGTGATGACCAACACCTTGTACTGTGCCTGGAAACTGATAGGCAGCCAGTTGAGCCATTTTAAAATAGGTTTTATATGGTGTCTTTGAGTTTTACCTGAGACCAGTCTGGCTGTCATATTCTGTACCAAATGAAGTTTCCAAACTAGGAACAAGGGTAGCCCTATGTAGAGTCCATTACAGAAATCGAGATGAGAGGTTACCAGCGCATGTACCATGGTTTCAAGGTCCCTAACTTCCAGAAAAGGCACAGCTGGCATATCAGCCAGAGTTAATAACAGGTGCTCCTGACTATTGCATTCATTGATATGTCATCTGAAGCGATGACTCTAGCAGCACCCCCAGACTGCGAACACAGTCCTTTGAGGGGAGTGTGATCCCATCTAGGACTTGGGATTGTGTCCCAATACCTGGGTTCGGGGTCATTTCTGTTAATACTTCCATTTTGTCTGGATTCAGTTTCAATCTGGTTTTCTTCATCCAGTCCATTACCACTTTAAGACATTAATTGAGAGGGGAGACACCATCTGAGGTCAAAGCTATAGACTGAGACATGGAGAAATATCAGCATACTGATAACACCCCACCCCATGTCTACAGATGATCTCTCCCAGTAGTTTCATATATATGTTGAATAGTATCGGGGACAGGATGGTGCCCTGAGGGATACCACAATTAAGCTCTTTTTTAGCTGAGCACCTGTCCCCGAGCATCACCTTCTAGAATTTTGCCAAGAGGAAAGAACAGAACCATTGCAGTGCAATGCCTCCAATTCCTAATTCTCTTAGGCGTTCCAAGAGGATGTTATGCTCTATT
>CM034706.1:8194391-8209952 GCA_020142125.1 Phrynosoma platyrhinos
AGCATATATGGTATGCATCCCAATAGTAAGTACATAATTCTGAGAGAGTAATGTGTAGAGGCCCTTTCTCTTTGAGGCAGTAACTCTGCTCCCTCCCTTCCACTGAAACAAGTTCTGGTCAGTTTAACTTCATGTAGCAAGGCTTAATCTATCTATCTCATTCTGTCCTTGTTCCCTGTTCTTTCAGATTTGCCAACAAATCTTTGTGTATCCCTCTTTTGAACTGGAGTTGTATCACCATCTCTAAGCTTTGATGGGTAATAACTACAAGCTTGGCCTCCACAAAATTGCACATTGTTTAGTACCTTCTATCAATTTGGATAGGTGGGAAGGAGGAGGTAAGAAGAATGAAGAATTGTGCAACTTTTACTAAACCTGTCCAGCCACCAACCCACTCCCTTATTTCTGTAGTGCTGTTCCTCAGACACAGGGCTAGGAATCAGATAGCCTTCTGGAAAAACTACAGCTCCAAGCAATCTTCACAACTGCCTAAGTCTGCAGAGAGTTCCAGCCTGACATTGCCACATTATTCTCCCTTCTCTCAAATGAAAGCAAATCTAACCCATTTCAAACTCTGGGTTTTGATGAACCTCAAAGTCCACCAGGTCAGCTAGTGTGAACAAAGGTCAGGTGAGTTACAGTCCAACATATGAAAGGGCTCATGTTTCCCTCCATTTCCACTGGACAAAGTTATATATCAAGTATAAGGCTCTGCCCATGCAGCTTTGTGTCCTTCTCTTGTATTAGCAGCTGTGAAACCCTGGAAAAGGTGTCAGTGGCAGTGACTGCTGCTTCTGTTTACTGGTAAGGAGAAGAGGTTGAAGAAACAATACATATGATGAAGAAACAGCTGGTCTCAGCTTGGAGTGGGGAAGAAATGCGGATATGCTCTCACATGGAGTTCACCCTCCTTTCACTTTCCCAGAGCCTAGAGCACCTGCTTGCCTTCTATCCTCTAAATATCCTCTAGAGCACACGGGGGACAATTTCACCATGTTTGTGCCCACACAAGCCATTTTAGACTTAGAATTTTCAGAGTGATTTCTTATTGCAAAATAGGCCCCCTCTGAGTCTAAAGCAGCCCATGGGAGGCCAAAAACATGGCAAAATTGTTGCATTTGGTGGCAACATAATTGATTTTTTTCCCCGAGGGGAAGTGCAGAGATGAGTATGGCTCTCCAAAGTCTCTTTTGGGGCCATGAGGTCTCCGAATCCCCTGGAGAAGAAAATATCCTCAAAGAAATATACGTATATGTAAGCCACACTTTCTTGTATGTTACATTACTACCAGTCAATGTGACAAAGAATTCAGTGGAAAGCAAAAAGAAAGGCCTGTCCCAAAAGTGAATATTCCCATGTTTCTACCTATTTATCTCAGCATTGCGTCCTGGTCATAAGGAAGGATGATAGAATGTTGACTGTGTGAGAAAGCATGTTTTCAGTGCACTATGATAGGAACAAGCTGTTGTCTATATGTCAACATTTGTTGTTGTGTGTTTTCAAGTTGTTTCAGACTTATGGTGACCCTAAGGTAAACCTATCATAGGATTTTCTGGGGCTGATGTTGTGAGACTCATCCAAGGTCACCAAGTAGGTTTCCATGGCTGAGTGGGGAATCAATCCCTGATCTCCAGTCACAGTCCAACACTCAAAGCACTACCCTATGCTGACTCACCAGTGGAGCACAGACAAAAGTAAAAGTAGCACAGGAAAGTGTAAAAAAAGTGGCATTAGCCTCCATCACATGTGCCAAATGCAGGTGTTCTTCTCAGTCTAGATTTCCAATTTCTTCACTGGACACATCTTTCTGAGGCCACATCCCCTTGCACACATATATGGGTCTAAGCCCACTTCTCACATACATATATGTCTTTCTTGGCTGGAATCCTTGTGGTGCATTATGCATGTATAAATTCTCCAATGCAGATGGTTGAACATTTTTGCTCAATGAGGTATAACCAATCTCAGTTCATGTTTGAGGAAGTGAAGTTGTGCATTTAATTCCATGGAGCATAGGTGTGTATTGAGCACAGATGCACATTAAGCATTGTGATGGATACAGATTACATGTTGCACTACAAAGACACGTATGCCTTTGGGTGTGTGTTTGGTTGCACATTTCATATCTTGGTTCAGTTTGGAGTGTTGCCATTCAATATAAAGACTGTGTAGTCCAGGTGAAAATGACACAAGTTACCTTATAACAGTCATGTTTCTTGAATAGATGTGTAGTTGCTCATGTTCCAATGCTTGAAAAAATGCTGGCTAGCTAGGTAACTAAACCTGCCATAGGCTCTTATTCCTTATGATATTGGAGCACTTTTAGACTATACCTAGGGCGGTCAACTGTTGCAGGTATAGGTACCATATATTGTTCACATGATGACCAAACTGCTGCATTTTTCCAGAACGGGAATGATGTCATGCTTCTCTTTTAGGTTTTGGCCAAGCTTAGGCTAGTTTGGGAATTTTAGGGGTGAGAGTAGGGAAGAGATTTGCATGGTTCAGGGTGATTTTTGAGCTCAAAAACTGTCCAGTTTTCTTTTTTTAAGCTGAAGTGCTTTGGGATACCCCATGGGACTTAAGTGGGTGCCACATGGAGTTTGAGCAGTTATGGTCAGTGATTCCCATGTCAGTGTGATGGTGAATTTGTTCCAGGTTTTGGATACCTTAAAAAAAAACAACTATCCAAGATGGTGATAGCAGCATTTTTGGTGATATGGCTCAGCACCATTGATAACTCTGTTACAATCTGAAGTAAATCTTGGAATGGATTCACTATCTACTGAAATGGGAGTCGTCAACTGTCACTGACTTGGGAAAAAGAGGGCACACACAGCCAATGGATGACACCTCTGGAAGGACTGTGTGAGTTACTTAGGTAAAAGTTTGATAGATACAGTTTTGATTTCATGAATCCAGAATGTGCAGAAGCCTTTGTGCAGTCCAAATCACACTGCAGAAATAATCCAGTTTGAGACCGCTTTAACTGTCCTGGCTCAGTGCTAGGGAATCCTGGGAATTGTTGTTTATTGTGGCACCAGAGCTCTTTGACAGAGAGGGCTTAAAGGTCTCACACTACAGTTCCCAGAATTTCCTAGCATTGAGTCAGGAGAGTTAAAGCAGTCTCAAACTGGATTATTTCTGCAGTGTGTTTTGGACCTGGATTAAACAAAGCACTCTCTTCTAGAGTTTCCCAAACCCAGGTAACATGGGTGTTCTTTTTGTAGGACCCCATTTGTGGCAGCTTTTTATGTGCATTTGCCATGTGCCCATATCTCACTGGAATTTATTCATCTTGTCTTCCACACTTTGTCTGCAGCACTGAAGTCTCCTAGGGAGTGTTATCCTTTGGCTGTAGTGAGTAGAGATAGACATTAATCATTCAGGATTGCAGGGTGGTGGATGACAAGAGGATACAGGGCTTTTGTTCTTGCAGTAGCCAGTGATAAGCAGTTGTGGCAGTAAGTACATGTTGATTATTAGTATCCCTTCTGATACAACACAAACAATAATGTGCAGTAGAATCATTTTACAATAGCACCGAGAGACATCAAAAGTCCATTTATTTAGAGGCAGACAGTCAACCTGTACAATAGTTCTGGTGAGGGCACGTGGTCATACTCTTAGAAGCTGAGAAGGGGCCAGGATCCACCCCTTTACTCTGAAGCTGGAACTTCTATAATATTATAACATTTAAGAACTAGAAGAAAAATTAAACCATAGAGCCATTTTGGTAGAAAGGACTTGGGGATCTTTGTCTATTGCTGGGCTTTGAGACTTGAGACTACAGCAAGGGAGAGAATAATGAAGTCCTCCAGATGTTGTTGGACTGCAGTTCCCAGTATTCCTCACCATTGGTTATGCTGCTTAAGACTGATGGGAGCTGTAACCCAGCAATTTCTGAAGGACCACATGAGTCTGATTTCTGAACCACAGTTTATGGGTTTTTGTTTTTTTGAATGAGAGCCAGAAACAACTAAGAGGTGAGTGTATACCCAGAACGGAAATCCTGGGTTGTCTCAACTTGACATGCAAAGACGAGGAGCTGCAAAAGTATTGTCTTCACTCTGAGAAAGGATGACATAGCTTGTGTACCAAGATCAGGAATAAAGAGGCAAGACAAGAGATTATACTTTAAACTATGGCTACATTTATTAAACAGTAAATTCTAGACATGATCTGCAAAGAGGGAAAATATGCTGTTGTGTTCTGTGATACTGTCAACAAAAGAATCAGAATGTGGATAATTGTGGGGCAAATGCATGCCTTGATTGAGACACTGCAAACAAATTGCCAACATAGGACGTTATCACACAGGGACAAATCTGCTGGTTAATCCACACAAAATCCAGACCGAAACTGGATTACTGCCCCGTGTTTTCACACGACGTTGCACAAAAACTGGACAGAAAGTGGACAGAAACGCGATCTTTTGTAATCCACTTGTCTGGAGGAAATGCAAATATGTAATTACGGTAATTAAGCATTTACCATAATGTGATCGCCAAATGCGCATTGGGGAGCATTTCCCTGCTGTTGCCATGGTTCCAGCGAGCATTCCTCCATCTGCGCATGTGCAAGAGGCTCATTTTTATTACATTTACGGGTTTTATTCTCTTGTGTGTGGACGTTCAATGCAGTTACTGTAAATTTGCAATTAAGATAATGACGTTTGCGGAAACAAGGTTTATTTCCCATTTATTTTCGGGATGCCTCATTTCCACTTTATTTTTAGTTTCTGGGCCACGTGCAATAACGTCCATAGAAGCTTAGGATCATAGAGATAGAAGTTACCATGTGGATTTGAGAATCAGTGTGATTTAGCAGGCAAAACAGATTGGAAAGACTTTGGTTCAAATATCAGCCCAATTACAGCCTGGAAAAGTTATTCATTTGGACTACAAATCCCAGGATCTCTGATCAGCATGGCCACATACAGTACTAGGAGTTGTAGTAACAAAACATTGCTAACATTGCATCCAGTCGTTAAGCTTACCTATTTCAGGCAGTCCCTCTCAGCCTAACCTACTTCGCAGATTTGTTGTGAAGGTAAAATGAGTGTGTGTGTGTGTGTGTGTGTGTGTGTGTGTGTGTGTGAAGGGGTGGGGTGGAGGGAGGACAATTGACATACATTGCATTGAGCTCCTTAGAGAAAAGATGGGAAGCACACAATAATAATACCAATTGCTGCGTTTTGTAAAATACTGCATTTTGCCATTTTTCAATTACAAATAATGACACTACTGGGAACATGCTACATTATCTGATGATAATGCACTGATTTTTAGATTCTAGGATAGAATCTGAATTATTGATGGTCTAGAACACCAGTCAGTAATATTTGGAACACTGTGAAACCAAGAATAATGTATATATAGACCCAGTGCTGTTCAGTTGCACTCTTCTCTCCCTCTATATATATATCCCAAATTTTTGGGAAAACACAGTGGGAAGAAAGAAATCATCTTGCTTCAGTTTAATACTTCTGTGAACATCCACCCCAAAAAATAAGAAAAGCAACTTTGCTTTTTTTCCTCCAGATTACACTGTTTCCATGGCAATGTCCCAGTGCAGAACCAAGAATAGATGCTAGAGGAAGAAATATTAGCTAGTTTCTTTGGAGTAATGAAAATGTTACGACAAGATCTATACAACAAAGCTTCAGAAATCATGCTGGGATACAAGATGGGTGAAATATATTCCTCACCAGTGGCTCAACGTGAATGATTCAGAGGAAAAGCTTTCAAAAGAGCCAGCTCTCAAAAGAATCTAGCACCTTTTCTCTAGAGTGGCTTTCTGGATGTTTCAGAAAAGCTCACAAGAATGGCATGAGTGCCATAGTACTTGCTTGGACATGTTACAAACAGCTGGTATTGGGAAACTTATTGCCTCTGATACTGTTGGAGGAGATAACCAAAGGAAAGAAGTGATAAGCATGTATTCCAACCAAAGCAAAACAGGAGATGGGTTCTGTGTGGTAATAGATGAACACTTCTTTATTTTATTTCTTTAAAAAGCCCAATGTGCTTCAGCCACTTTCAGAATTGGCTTTCTTCAGGGGCTACACTTCAACCAGAAATTTCTGGAGTTACATGAAACATTCTCCAAAGAACTGGAACACTTAAAGTTGATTTTCATTCAATCGGCTTTCTTCACTGTCCAGTTCTCACATGTGTACATGGTGATGGGGAATTCAATAGCTTGGACAATCCTAACTTTAGTGTTCAGTGGTATATCTTTGCACTTTAGGATCTTGTCTAGTTCTTTCATAGCTGCCCTTTCCAGACCTAGCCTGTTTCTGATTTCTTGACTGCAGTCTCCATTATGGTCAATGACTGATCCAAGGTATGGGAATTTTCATTGTTATTCTCCATTCCCTGAGCTCAGTGGATGAGGAGGACAAGTTTAAACTTCTATATTATTATTCACTGAGGTGTGTGTCTATGTGTGGTTGACATACTCATGTGAACAGTCACTGTTCCACTGCCCTAGTACTGCATGTGGCCATTGAGACAAAACAAACAAACAAATAATAATTGTGTTATGTCAGGTTTTGTGCCAGTTCTGCTTGGCTTCTCTTTTCTTCATCTCCATGTTTTCGCCACTCATTGTTTCCTTCAGTTCCAGCCTTGCCTCTTAGCAACTTGCTTCACAATGCTCTTTCTGTACTGGTTGCATGAGGTTTTTTTTCATTGGTCAAACTGATAACTCTCTTTTCTCTCACAAAAGTTCAACTTCAAGCATTCTGCAACTGCAACAACAACAACAGCCACTGTCCTGTTTAAGGATGAATCTGACTGCATCTTTAGTTGAAAATAATAGTGGGAGGAAAAACCCAGGCAGTTTAGGATCAGGAGTGTTTGCTGCCTGTCTTATCTAGAGCAGCTGAATGTTCAGCGAGAACAGTTCCAATTGAGTTTCAGGCGTGCCAAGCCCCTCCACAAGCACTCTCATACAGCTAATGTCTCAGAAGGAAGCCCAACATTTGTGAAGGAAGAAGATGAACAAAAAATACATATGCTAGGTAAGTTGGAGTTATGTTTGCTGTGAACAGGATGCTGGCCACAGAGTGCCAGCAAGACCAGAAGCATGGTCACTGTGGTCTGGGGAGACAAAGCCTGAGAATAACTGAAGTCCAACAACAGCCATGGGGTAACTGAAGAGTATAATCCAAGGAGCAAACCAATGTCCAGGAAGTGACAGAACAAGAAATATTAAATGATGTCACAGAGTTTGGAGTGGCAGTTTGCAAGAAAGGAATGGCCTTGGCTGTGCTAATTTATAGCTAGCTGTGGATCAGCACAGCCACCAAGGCTTTTCTTGCCCTTTTGCAGCTGGCATTTTAGTCTATGACACTAAGAGGAAGGAACTGACTCAGTATCTGGCTTTTGGTCTCCAGGAGCTACATGGGAAGGTCTGAGTTCCAGTTCCAATAGATCCAGGGCAGGGTGCCAGCTTCCTTTGATTTTGACTGGAGCCTGTTATCCTGGCTTTCTTCTTCCTTGTCCTTATTTCAGGAGGTCTGCTCCAGGTAAAGCATGATGGCTATCATGCCAGTTCAAAGATATATGTAGAAAGAGTCCTGCAGACAGCTCTCTCATTATACACTGGACTGTAGCATGAATTAATGTATACTTCCTCTCTTACCTTCGGGTGCTACATTTCCTCATTCCCTCCCCCCACTTCTTCAGGTGGTCTGAAATTGCTGTACTTTCTAAGATCTGAGAGAGAGAGAGAAAGAAAGAGAGAAAGAGAGCATTTCTTATTCCATAGCAAGGAGCAAAAGGGTGATGGTTTCCCAGAGTCCCTGCAGGAATTAACCTCAGTCAACATATAGTCAATGCAATGAGATAAAAGCAAAGCTGAGTGAATGGTTCTAAAAAAAGCAATACGCTGGAAGGTGCTCTGTTCCTGAGGCTTGCAGTCAGTACATTCTTTGTGGCATGAAGGGAATTGAGAAAGAGTTTGCAGGGATAAAAAAAGAAAACAGGAGTTAAAATTGGAGCATTCATGAGTGGGGTGGGGAAGAGCAATTTTGTCCTTTTCTTCTTCTGCAGACTTTCAAGAAATCAATACTCATAACATTAACCTGCATAGAGGTTCTACATGCATTGAAAATGGTGGAGCAGGGCTATGTTTCAATGACACTGCGCGTGCTGAAATGCACCCATGGATTTGGGAGAGGTGGTGCATCAGTGTTCCTACAGGACAAACAGTGATACTCACATAGACTGGCATTTTGTTGGTTTATAATGCACATATAAGTTCACTTACATAGGCACTTATAAATTTTTGGCCAGAGTGGAATGCCCACTTGAGATCAACACCACAGTCTACATTTTGTAAATTTATCAACCTGTAACAACATTGCAGAAACACAATGAAACACTGTTAGTGGATTGCAAAGATGCACACTTGGACACCATGAGAGTGCTCTCCAGCACATTGTACACTTATGGTGTGCATTCATAGAATCATAGATGAGCTGAAAAAGACCACAAGGGTCATCCAGTCCAATCCCCTGCCATGCAAGAACACACCATCTAAGCACTCCCAACTGAAAGCCATCCAGCCTCTGTTTGAAACCCTCCAAAGGAAGAGACTCCACCACACTTCAAAGCATTGTGTAGCACTGTCAAATAGCTCTCATTGTCAGGAAGTTTAGGTAGAATATCCCATTCCCCTGAAGCTTGAATCCATTGTTCCATGTGCTAATCTCTGGAGCAGCAGAAAACAAGGTTGCTCCATCACAGTCGAACATGTGTTTGAATAACTGTGAGGGGTCTGGATCTTTTGGGAATATCTGGAGCAAAAGGTGAGCTTTTAAAAAAGTTTTAATGGGGGGGTATACAGAGGGTTCTGTGCTGAACTGGCTGGACATTATCTGGACATTTTGGACCAGGACCAGGTATTAAGTCCTACATCATGAGGACTCCTCACCTTGAGAACGGGGGAGAATGTTTTATTTGCCCTGTGTGGACACAGAAGAGGGGATCTTATTTAACAGACTGGAAACTTTTTAGCACCAAGAGGTTTACCACAGGGGTTCTTTGCTTCAAAGGAAGAAAGGCCAAGGACTGTTAGTAGGATGTAATATCCTTTTGAAGAGGCCCTATTTGGGTGGAATCCATTATTGTATGCTGGGGGAAGAAAACTCTGAATGAGACAATCAGTAAAGCATCTGGAATTATAGAACCTGTTAAGACTTGTGGATTTCCAAGAGCAAGGTGTATTATTATTATTATTATTATTATTATTATTATTATTATTATATGTTCCCCTGGTGGGGGGAGAAACCACAGGTTTCCCCCCTGAGGAGTTAAAAAAATGTTTCAAAAGAAATCCCAGGAAAATATCTTCTGAGACGTTTTCAGCTCAGCTGTAACTGAAAAGTAATGCATGCTCTACTTTTGTTATAAAAATGAGAACAAAAATGTGGATAAGAATAACTCTTGCTCAAAAATAACATCAATTCATAAGTGGAAAAAAAACAAAAGAAAACACAAAAACATTTCAGGAAGAAAAATATATACATAACCTCACAACTCAGTTGTCAGTTGTAAATATTACTTCCTATAACTGGAGATAACCTTCCAGAACTCCTCACTGGGACAGAAAAGATTAAAACATAACTCACAGGAAATAATAATAATAATAAGAGTAATAATAAAGCATCTCTGAAAAGGTTGCATCAAAGAAAATTGAATTTAAGGGCAGACTTTGCCCTATAAATCTGTAGTAAAAATAGCCAAGCCTGTCTATGAGTGGTGTGAAAAATGCATTCTGTTCAGAAAGACAAAGCAGTGATGGCTCAGTGAGCTGTTTTATATTATAGAACGGGATAATTGTCCAATAATTCTTTTTATTAACCATCACCAGTGCATAAAAGGTTATCAGAACCAGTTCACTGGTAACATACAATCTAAGGGTGACTGGTACAGTTCCATGGGAGACTTTTCAAGGTGTTACAAAATTCCTCCTTTCCCCAACATACATAATGCAAACACACCCAACCCACACATCCTACTGATGGGAAGGCACTATTTGAGAAATGTATGGCTATTCATAGACTTTTCTGACATTCCTTTCAACTTACTCCACTTATCTTCTGTGTTGCTGTCATTGACATGTACACCAAAATCCATGGATGCTCAAGTCCCATTATATACAATAGTGTAATAAAGTGGTGTCCCTTTGATAAAATGACAAAATCAAGGTTTGCTTTTTTGGTTTTTGAAATAAAAATATTTTCAACCTGTGGATGGTTTAATTCAGAATCTGTAGATACAGATGGCCAACTGTAATTCCTGAACAACCAGGACTCTTATCAGTCCAGGATTCTTCTTGTCTGGGTTTTTCAACATGCACAAAGCATGTTTTTTTTAAAAATTCCAATATATTTCCAGATATTATTTCCATACCTGTTCTGGAACAATCTTGCCAAACAAACCCTGTGATAGGTTTGCTTTATGGTCACAATAAGTCAGAAATGACTTGAAGACACACAATACACACAATTCTTTTTTTAGCAGCTATATGTCAATGAACACATTATGAGACCAACAATGATCCCAACAATCTTGATGTAGCCAAATAATCACAGGCTTCTGAACAGACAAATTGACTCAATAAAGCAGCCTGAACTTTAGGTTAACTGGAAGGAAAGTGTATTCCATTGAATTTAATAGGTAGGATTGTATGGAGTAAAAATCAATAATCTTCTCCATTTTTTTTAAAAAATTAAGCACTTTGAGAAAAAAGTGGAATATTTGTATGATTAGGGCATTTTTCACATTTTTTTTAAAAAAAAATCCCTCTCTATTGTCATTTCCTAGTTACAAGCTGAAAGTACAGAGTATCCATCACAGCCTTAGTTGTACACCATAGGGACTAGAATCATAGCTCAGCCCCCCTTTCCCATTCACAGAGCTGGTTTTGATTTTATTTTTATTTATTTAATTTCCTCCTGGCAGAGGACCCAAAGCGACTTCATTTTTGGTGTTATACTTACAGGGATCATAGATTTCCCCTGTTTCACAGCTTCACTGGATGCCACTGTCTCCAGGCACAATTCAAAGTGCTGGTTATGATCTATATAGCTTAGTTCTAGTCCATCTGACAGACCGTATATCCCAATATATGGTCTAAATATCCTGTATTTGTCCAAACCCTGAGATCCATAGGAAAGGCTCTTAACTCACTCCCACCACCTTCACAGATATGGCTGATGGGAACATGAGGCAGAACCATTTTAGGGGCTGTCCCTAGACTCTGGCACGTCCTCCCTAGGTAGGCTAGAATGGATCCTTCTTGCAGTGGCATACCAGGGGTTGGTACTACCCAGTGCAGGGGGCAGTCTGGGGGCAGACCTTGGCCTCTGGAGGTCTGTTTGGCTACAACCATGCCAAAGCCTAGGTACTGCCCCAGCAGAAGGCACTGCTACTGGAGGGGGCAATGCCATTCCCCTGGAGGCCTGTTTGGGATCTGGTATGGCTGCAGTCACACCAAAGCCCAAATGGAAGGGACTGCCATGGCTGTTGGGGAAGCGAGAAAGGGACGCAATGTCCTTTCTCATTTGCACAGCAGCTGTGCTGGGTGTACCACCCCATTGGGTGACACTCCCCCTCTGGGCATCACCCGGTGCAGTCCACACCCCTGCAGCCCCTACTAATGCCACTGCCCTCTTGCTCAGCGGGCTTTTAAAACTGAAAAAGGGCTGTAAGTGTTGCGTTGCTTTAAATTTTAATGGTTATTTTTTTTAAAAAATATATTTTAGACTGTATGTTTTTAATTTGGTTTTTAGTTTTATTTGGGCTTTTCATATTTTTTTTTATTAAAGCAGTATTTCTATTACAATATTTTAATAAAGATTTCTCATTCTTTTAACAATAGCAATCAATATATTTCATTTTCTATGTTTCTTGTATTGGTAATTCTTCTAGTAAATTCTAATGCTTCGATGTAAAGTTATATATATCTAACATTTCTATAATTATATTTACAATGTCTGTTCGCACTAGAACCATGGTTTGAGTCATGTGTAGCCAAAACTCCCTGCTGAGTGGATGAAGGGGAAGGATGTTTTATTTGGCCTGTGCAGAGAGGCCCTTGAATTTGGCTGACTGGTGGGGACTGCAGTTTGCATCTTCAGGGAGCAAACTGTTTAGGGGAGAACCCAATGGAGCCTGATTTCTGTTTACAGCAATGCAATTTTGAGGTTGTGGCCTTTGTGCTCCTGCTGAAACCTCCTCTTGAAAACCTTTGCATGATGTCTTTATGCAAACAAAATAAGAAGCTTGTGGTCTCTATTAATTAGTCAAGGAGCTTGTTCTCCATTTTGTTCAGATGCCATTTCATGCAGTACATCTGTTTAAGGGGCTGTGGGAGTTTTCCATAAAATGTCTTACCTCCCCCATCGCCCACCTTTGAGAGAGTCAAAAGTCTTTTGTTCCCTTTAGCAGCAGCCTGACTTTATAATTAATACCTAGTGCTTGTACAAACATTAGCTAATTAATCCTCACAATGCTCTGGAGAGTATTACCATCTCTCTTAATGGAGGCTGGGAATTAGGGGTCCAATGAGACATATATTATTCTTCTTACTGAAACATTTCTGTCTGCAAATAGTGTCTAAAAGCCATGAACAGGTTAGCTCCTGCTGGTTTAGACACTAATATGTGGAAAGTGAACCAGTATCAGCGTCACACATTTCTTTTTCCTGATGTGGAGGTTATGCCAAATGGTGTCATTATTGGGGGGAAAGGTGGGATATTGAGACTTCCATTTTAGGATCATCTCAAGCTTTCTATGGCAGTTTTAACTGGTGTGTGTGTGTGTGTGTGTGTGTTTATGTTTGTAGCAGGAGAATCATTCACAGAAGCATAGAATTAGATCATATAGTCCACACTCTTTCCTGGGTAGGAATCTACAGCTAAAGCACTCATTGACTGATGAACATGCTTCTGTTCCCTCAATTCATTTTATAAAGAAGTTCAATAATACTTGCCATTTCTCTCCAGGATTATGAGAAAGTACTAATGAATACTCTTTGAGTTCAGTCTGCCAAGCAGTAAAGATCCACCTAGCTGCAGTTTCTTCAGGGCTTTTTTTTTATTCGCTTGCCTGCATGAATCATGGGGACGTCAGAAAATGCTTGACTGAAATCAAGATAAACTACATCCACACCATTCCTTTTATCTACTAAGCTTCAACTATATAAAAAAAGTGGGTGATATAGTTGCTCTTCTATGAGTTCTTTTTACGGAACTGATACTGAGTCTTTGTCATCAATAGCCTACTTTTCTAAGTGTTCCCAGACTGACTGTTTAAAGATCTGTTCTTTTCCTCATATTAGCTGATTGGTCATTGCCTGAATCCTGTTTTTGTCTCCCTTGACAACAGTTGTCCCTCCAGTCTGCAAGGATTACAAGAATTTTCAAAGGCCATAGTCAGAGGCTTTTAAGACTACATCTGCATGTTCCTTCAATACCCTTGGACACAATTTGTTTGGCTCTAGAGACTGTCTTGAAAGCATCTAAAGTAGCTAGCTGTTCCTTTATGACCTCTTTACCTGTTTTGGCCCACAGCCTTGTCACTGCATCACTTTTTCAATTTTCATGTGGTGTAACACTGTTTTCCTTTTGGGAGAAGATGAGGCATAGTAGGATAGAACAGTTATGCTTTCTTTATCACCAATTAACATTTTGCCATCTTCTACAAGCAGCAGAATTAAGCCTGAAAGCTGTTGCATTGTTCTTTTACACATAACACAGCCAACCCCACCTTTTATTGTTTTTAACTCCTCTGACAAGTATGAGCTCATTCTGAGCTTTAGCCCTAGTGATTTCTATAAATAGTGGCTTAACATTTGTGCTGTTCCTTTAAAATTTCATCTGACCCAGAAGCTTCTTATAATCCATCCTTGCTGGACTTGGTTGAATCTTCAACATCTGACTTTTAAGAAACCCCCATCCATGATGACTCTTCTTTCTGAGTATTTCTGACCATGGTATCTTACCCAGTATTTCCTTGAGCTTACTAAAATCTTCTTTCTCAGTCCAGAGAGCACTTTGGACTTTCCATAATTTTCTGTTCTCTCTGTTTAATAATTCTGAGGAGGATGTGATCACTTCTTCAAAGGTTCCCGCTACATCCACATTGTTGAGCAGTTTTGGCCTGTTGGTGAGATTCAAGACCAGGATAGCTCACTGCTTTGTTGCTTCTTTCACATTGAAAATGAAATTGTGAGCAAAGCAAATGAGAAATTTATTGAATCTTACATTCTTGCTCATGTTTTACTTCCAACAAGGTAGTTGCAGTCTTTGATTACTACTAAGACTGCATTCACACTACAGAAATAATCCAGGTTGACACCATTTTAACTGCCATTGCTCAATGTTATGGAATTCTGGGATTTGTAGTTTTGTGAGGTATTTTGCCTTCTCTATCAGAGAGCTCTGGTCCCACAACAAACCAAGAATGGATGGGTGCATGGTTGAGCTCTTCCTAAGACTAGGCTAGGGGAGCTGAACTCCTCAATAAAATTGGACCAGGATTTCTATGTAATTGAGCTTCCTTGTTGTGGGCAATTCAAAGCTTCAGCATTTGCTTGGGAAACAAAAATATTGAAATATCAAAAATATCAAAACTAAGCCTGTTAAGTCTAGCTTCAACTCGCAGAGTAGCAGAAATGTGTTCTTGTCTAATGATGCTTCTGTAAGAACTGATACTGACTCAAAAACAACAAACACAAGTAGCTTGCAGTTAAACAAAAGTTTACTTATGGCTTGAATCTACATATGCATACAGCCTACATCCTAAGCTGGTTAATGAATAGTTTAGATAAAAAAGAAATCTTTATCTCACCATCTTTCAGAAGAAAGTTGAGAGAGGAAGAAGATGAGGGACCGAAAGGGCAGGAGAATATTTCTGTGTGATAGAAAACTTCCTAAAAGGAAGTTAGCTGAATCACATGGTTTGTTTATTGGGCTACAAAGGTATTGATTATTCTGTGATTCATTTGGAAGCAAATGGGAAGTTTCCATGCAGGAAATCCTGTCTATTTGAGGAGGAGGAGAGAGAATGCTGAAATCTTCCAACACTCAAGAATTCTCACTCAGAAATGTACTAAACGATCAAGCACTGAAAAAATATCAAGAGAGCTATTGTCATTGACCCTTCTCAGGAATAATAAAGGCTGTCTGTCTATGCCCACTTACTTGAAGTAAGCTACCCTGAACACATAGAGGTGCACTTTGTGCTTGTAAGAGTCTTTATTTTTAAAAGGGTCTTGATTATTAACAGATGGGAAGAGTAATTTGCTCTCCCCTTCAAAGTTCCTGCAAGTTGGCAAAATTAACAACATACTGGCCAATGTTGAGTCCCTGCCACAAAAACAAAACAAAACAAAAACAAAAAACAAAACCAAAAACAAACAAACCAAAAAACCTCAGTTCCAGACCCCCTGTTTATGTGCGCCTTGGATGTCACACTAAATCTGGATCATGATGAGACTGAAAGACATGTAATCAGTATTGGCATCAGTTGAAGACTATAGTCA
>CM034706.1:8210052-8236670 GCA_020142125.1 Phrynosoma platyrhinos
AAGGAGTGACAGTTGCTCCTTGCTTTGTTCCTCTCCCAACCCCAATCAATGGTATAGACAGGCAACCTTTTTGAGACCTGGGCCAGTCTCCCATCGCCCAGGTCTCGGCTGGGCAGAGGAGGGGGGGAATAGCATGTCGTGGCTGCCATTTTGGAAGTCCAAATTGCGGCCGCGATGCGTTTGTGCATGTGCAAGAGTACTGCACAAGCGCAAATGCGTCACATCCGCCATTTTGACTTCCAAAATGGCGGCCGCGGCAATTGCGGCCAAAAACGCGCCCCGACGACGGCGAGTGGTGGCGGTGCACAGCGACGGCGATGGCGGCAACCTATGGCCTGGGCCGGTAAGTCCGGGGCCCGGGGCCTTAACCGGCCCCTGGGCCGTAGGTTGCCGGTCCCTGGTATAGACTGAGGGCTTATTCACATGCTGACAACAATCCAGGATGAATTTGGGTTGAATCTCTGTTGTTCACTTGCACCCTGAATGCATCCAATTCAGTTTTTATGGGGCGGGCGGGCTACCAACCCCCTCAATTAACCTGGGTTAATTGATATCAGATCTTTTCCTGAGTTTTTTTTTAAAAAAGATTTACTTCTCCAGCAGTGTGAATAACAATGAGAACATACACGGATTAAACTCAACATACTTGGAACACACTTTGAATACATTTGCATTGTCGACTCCTGGGGGGGGGCAAGGCTCCTTCCAGCCAGCTTTATGGGGAGATGCTCCTCCTCTTCCTCTTTTCCTGTTGCTACAGGCTGGTTTCTGATGGCTTCCCAGAAGGAAAGCAGCATCTTCCCCCACCTCAGACTGCGAAGGCATAGCATAGGCCAGGTAATGGGGGACCCCCCCACACCCTGCTTCAGCTGCCAGTTCCTGCTCCAAACATGAAGAAATGAAGATCAATGCCATTCCATTGTGTGAATAACAAACCCAGAATGCATGAGTGAGGTTATTCGCATCATTCCACTACAAAAAATGACGTATGAATGACCCTTCAGTGTAATGAGCCAGGATAGCTGAAAGAAAGGCAATAGCAGGAATGAAAAGGATGTGAAGCTAAGCAGGGTTTGGATTGTGAGGGCAGGAGCTTTCTTTGTTAAACAGGAGTTGATATTGCCAAGAAGCCTCTGACACTCTCTTCTATGCCAGTGCCTCTCCCATTTGTATGATCCAGAGGAGAGAAGCATAAAGCTGTTGAGCTGGAAGGGACTGTGGGAGTCCTCTGGTCCAAGTCTAGGCTGATCATATAACCTGTTTTAAACAGGACAGTATTATTTTAATTACATTTCCACACTGTCCCGTTGCTTTAATGTAAATGTCAGTTTTGTCCTGTTCTCAAGGAAAATGCCCTGTTATATTGCAAAAATGGTTTGAAGATCCTGTTTGAAATTGTGGTTGTTATTTGTAAGAGATCAAGTGTCTATGTTCTAAACATAAATTAATTTCATTTAAAAAGATACAGCTATTGAAGTAGCCATCAACATGGAAAATCATGTGGACAAGTCCAGAAAAAGTGAAGTGTTTGTCACTACTAAAACAAAATTGTGTCATGGAGTGTAAGAAGTTTTATAATAAGGTGTTGAAAGACTGAGAGATGTTGTGTAAGATTACTTCATTGGAGAAATATCCATGGTATGGTTGTGGTACTTAGACTGTCATACTTTGGACACATCATGAGAAGGCATGAATTGCTGGAAAAAAAGACAATAATGATAATAATATGAGTTTGCAGGATCTGGGCAGAGCAGTAGAGGACGGGGGGGCTGGAAATGTCTCATCCATGGGTCGAGATCGACACGAAGGCAGTTAACAAACAAACAATGATTATGGTGAAATACAGTTCTCCTTTACATTTACCTAATTTTTTTGTATGAGTTCTGTCACTGAAGAATCATTGTTAGCTCAATATGTTGATGTAATAAAACTTTTGTTACTGTCTTACAAATATGGAATATTACATAACTTCATTCTGTTTTTACCATCCCAATGTCCCATTTTTGTCTCAAGAAAATATGATCAGCCTATCTAAGTCCCACTGACATAGGAAATTCAAAGCTAAAGCTACAGGAGCCATCCATCCATGAAGACAGGTAGGGAAAATGAAATGCACAAATATAGGATGGGTGATACCTGGCTTGAAAGCTGTACATGTGAAAAGGATCCAGGGGTCTTACTAGTTCACAAGTGAAATGTAAGTGATGTAGCAGCCAAAAAAAGCCAATGCAATTCTGGGCTGCATCAACAGAAGTATAATGTCCTGTTTCTGGGAAGTATTAGTGTTACTCATTTCTGCTTTGGTCAGATGTCACCTGGAATACTGTGTCTGGTTGTGGGCACCACAGTTCAAGAAAGATATTGAAAAGCTGCAATTTGTCCAGAGAAGAGTGACCAAGATGAACAAAAATCTGGAAACTAATTTTTGTGAGGAATGATGTAGGGAGATGGGTATGTTTAGCTTGGAGAGGAAAAGGCTGAGAGGTGACATGATAGCTCTCTTTAAATATGTTAAATAAACATCTGAAGGGATGCCATGTAAAAGATGGAGCCACCTTTTCTTCTGCTTCAAAGACCAGAATGCAAACCAATAGATTCAAATTACAAGAAAAGAGATTCCACCTAAACATCAGGAAGAACCTCTTTCTTTCTTTCTTTCTTTCTTTCTTTCTTTCTTTCTTTCTTTCTTTCTTTCTTTCTTTCTTTCTTTCTTTCTTTCTTTCTTTCTTTCTTTCTTTCTTTCTTTCCTGAGAGCTGTTTGACAGTGGGATAGATTTCCTCAGGGGGTGGTGGACTT
Organism: Phrynosoma platyrhinos; assembly: GCA_020142125.1. Classification (NCBI taxonomy): domain Eukaryota; kingdom Metazoa; phylum Chordata; class Lepidosauria; order Squamata; family Phrynosomatidae; genus Phrynosoma; species Phrynosoma platyrhinos. The sequence goes on from CM034706.1 coordinate 8,212,850, forward strand.
TCCATTTCTAGAGAGTCCTTGAACAAAGGTTGGGTGGATATCTTCCAGGAGTGTTTTGGTTGTGTATTCCTGCACGGCAGAGGACAGACTAAATGGCCCTTGTGGTCTCTTTCAACTCTAGGATTCTACAATTCTGAGACAACAGTTAAAAATGAAAAGAAAGCAAGCAAAGAAAAGGAAAAGACTAACAGAACACTGCTTTTGTACCACACTCTGTTACTGCCCACTTTGGTGATTTCAAATGCTCCATGATCTTTCTGTACCCTGACAAAAGATATGACAAGTCAGCAGCTGATTTGTTCAGTGTCAGCATCCCTGGGATGGCACAGAGACAGGAGTAGCATAAGCTGGCTTCTCTTTTTTGAAAATTCCCTCTTATCTTTAAAACTGACACACTGATGTCTTCTGCCCCATTGCCAACATTTCCCTCTTCCTTTTGCTGCTGTATAAACCTCCTTTTCTCCTTCATCTTGACAAGAGGACTGATAATAATACCTGACTAAATAAATAAACATGAGTAGTCTTTTGTCCAAGGCAAAGAATGGGAAATCATTTGTCAGAATTGAAATGAGAGTGACACAGAGGCAGGTATTATCTGCCCTCTCAGAATTTCAGTGATTTGTCTGGGCTTTGATGGAGACACACACATCCAGCTGGGAAATGGTGTGTGTTCCACTAACCCTCTCCTCCTCCGTTATCTGATAAACCTTTCTTTTTGTGTGCCTCTTGCTTTGAAGCCAAGCTGCCAAATTCCCTCCCGCCTCCTTTGTGTGAAAGCTAGTTCTTCTGCACTGCCCTTTCTAAGTAAGTCAGCTCCTCCCCAGAGTTCAAGAATATCAGAGATGCTTTTTTCCCCTCTTTATCTTACTGTCTGACATGGCTCTATGCCCTGAACACGGGCCCTGCTTTTACAGATTATAATCCGATTTGAAAGCAAGATTTATCAAAAGCAGTCTACAATGATTTACTGTTTATAATCCCCTGGATTCTGTAAAAATAGCCAAAGCATTAGATACCAAAGACTGCTTAAATTGTCCCAGAATTTAATGGTAACAATCTGTCAAGGGCACTTTTCTTTGGACAGGGATCAAAGCTTTATGTACTGTTTGTTCTTTTTTGGATGAATATTATGATTTTTGAAGCTATCAAACCTCTGACTGATGCACTTAAATCTTTTTTCCATCCAGGAGCCAGCAACCCATTACCTGCAAATAGATGGAGTCCTACCAGGAAAAAGAAGCTGGGACATCAGCTAGTGACCACTTGAGAGAGGCTGAGCCTCCTCTCCCCTGATGCTGTTCCTCATTTCAAAACTGAAACCTTGAAAGGTACACAGCAATAGTGGAGGAAAATCTTTTTTTCCCATTTTCTTTTTTTTTGTTTCAATTCAGTTTCAGAGTAGTACTTGAGGTCTGCATTCCTGTGATGGCAGGGCCAAAGTGAGAGGGATGGGATCAAAATAGCAAACATATAATAGCATAAAACTGTTATGACTTGTAATAAAGCCATAGCAGAAGCATTTCAAAGGGTTGAAATGGAAAAAAGATGCAAACAAATAATGACATCCTGTGGAAGGAGATATGGCCATCCGAGGAATCCTGGGATGGCAAGATTAGGTCTGGTGTAGTGGTTTGAGTGTTGGACTATGACTCTGGAGACCAAGGTTCAAATCTCTGCTGAGCCATGAGACCCACTGATTGACTTTAGGCAAGTCACACTCTCTCAGCCTCAGGAATAGCAATGGCAAACCCACTCTGAAGATACTTGCCAAGACCCCCCCCCCATAGGTTTGCCTAGGGTTGCCATAAGTCGGAAATGACTTGAAGTTACACAACAATAACAAGGGCCAGATTTGGTCCTGGGTCTAAAGGTACACCTTTGGTTTCTAACAGCAACAACAATTGGAGTTTCATACATGCATTTGGATATAACATGGAGTTTGTGTCTAATAGAAATAATGATAAATGCAAAAAATTAAAAATGGTGAAGATTATTTCAAAATCTGACCCGTTGAAAACAGCTATACAGATTTTTTTTTTAAAGCTGCAGAATTTTTCCGGGGAAGTTACAAAAGAAAGTATTCTAGGGAATATAGGTATGTGAGTCATGTGATCCTCCAAATGTTATTGCAGGGATAGGCAACCTTTCCCCTTTAAGGGCCGAAGGACTTCAGCTCCCAGAATCCCAGGAGCTATTGGCCAACATGGGACTATTGGCCAACATGGCTGAGGCTTCTGGGAGCTGAAGTCCCTCGGCCCTTAAAGGGGAAAGGTTGCCTACCCCTGTGTTATTGCACTACAGTTTTCTGCAGTCCTAATCAGCACAGCTTTTAGGGGGGAATGCTGGGAACTGGAGTCTGACAACATCTGGAGGGGTGTATGATTTCCACCCCTGCACTTATAGATGACCTCAGTGAGCTTTTCTTCAAAAGAAGCTCAGCCTTCCCCAATGCACTCTTTCTCATCACCATAAGTGCTTCCTTCTGCACTGTACTTTCCTGGTAGGACCATCAATAAAAAGAGATTCATTGGTTTTCAGCATGGTTCAATTTGAGCTGGGAGAAGCCTGGTGTGGTGGGTATATATTGGCTAATGCCCATAACATCAAAACACGTATCTCCCATGAACCATTTTGTAATTGTATCCTTTTGAATGTTTATGGTATGTGTATGTGTATGTGTATGTGTGTGTGTGCACTCACACACACATGCATATGATGTCATTTGTTGATGCAGCTTGTTTGTGTATGAAGAATCAGACAAGATTATGGTTCATGTTCCCATTGAACTGAAAGCATCTTGTTATCACAACATGCAGTAGCTATTTATTCCCAGAACAGAAGACATTGGGGGTGATGAACCTGGTGTGAGTGCTCTTAGAATGCTGCTTGTCTTCACCTTTATTTCACCTTCTGTTCCTTAGGCTAGAAAAGATTTTTTTTGTTTCCTCTGTTGCAATTGTACAGGAATATCAAAAATGCATTGTTTTTACCCAAATGTTGATCTAAACACAATTCATAGTTGAAAATTCATAGTCCATTCTGAATGTAATGATCTCTGAATAATGATTGAAAACATGCAAAAATATGTACAAAACAAGTACATTTTGAAAGTGTGTATATTTCAAACAATTTTGTCAATGGACACAGAGATGTAAAAAGGCATGTACAGTATGAATTCCATATCTGCAATGGATATGTTCCCAGACTTACCATGGATGGTGAAAAACATGGATAATAGCAAACCCCATATTTCCACCAGACATTGACCATATAGTCATGCTGGAGGACCTCCAGATCCCTAGAGGGATCCCTAGAGGGAACATATTTTTTGTATGCAGATACCAGTCTGGAAGATACAGGGATTGTACTGTGTTTTAGAAATGCAAGGAAAACTATGTACACGTTTTTGTGCAGGGAAAAAATGTGCAATGTGGAAGTAGTATAAAATCAGCCTATTAGTGAAAAGAAACTCATTGAAGTTTTTGTTTTCAGTGTGGCAATGAATTCATTCCAAGTTTCAGTCCTTATTTTGACAGAGTCACTCAGGATGCTGACCCTATTTTAGTGACAAGTTTCACCTCCTTTAAAGTTCAAATTAAAGGCTGGAGTGGATTCATTTCCACTCTGACATGGAACCCACTACCACTGATGTGATCAAGCTTAGTGTATTTGTTCATCCTTGCATTTTTTTTTCAGCAGTGATGTCAGCATCCAGAAGGTGCACTATTTTTAAGGGGAAGGTCTTCAGGCACATAGCAAGCCTGACATTTGGTAGGAAAGGAAATGCTTGCAAAGGTGTGATGGGAGGAGCAATCTTTTCCTAGCACTGGATCTGAGCAACCTGCATTGCTTCATATAGCAAAAGGAGAATTAGACTGGGCATCTGGGTACACTGGGCAAATTAAAATCAGTCTTCTTCATCTGAGATACAAAGCTGGGAGAAGCTTCAAGGAAAACAAAGCAAGAACTAGGCAGGAACCTTGCTTACACAGTGGTATCACCAGACTTGGTGACACTCGGTGTGGGGAGTTGCTGGGGGGGGGCAGTGGTGGTGGCCTGCCCCACTCTCCTCTCCCACTGCCTTGCACACCTGCTGCCCTCCACTACTTTCACTGCCACAGTTCCCTCCCTAGAGATAGCCAAGGTGGCAGCAAAGTCATGAGGGGTGGGCTTGCCACTCCATCACCCTTATTGCTGCCTTGGCCCCCTTCCTGGTGAGAGGACTGGGGCAGTGGTGAAAGCATGAGGTGTGCTCTCCCTCCTCCACTGCAGTGGGAGGAGGGCCCAACTGGGTGTCATCCTTCCTCTGGGATGTCACCTGGTGTGGTACACAGTCCCCACACCTACCAAGTGATACCACTGTGCTAAAATAGTCACAAAATACATGCATGTGTGCCTTTGGCAGGGTTATACACTCAGGTCACATTTGTTCATTCCTCCTAAGTTCCTAGATGCATACATGGAGTGTGGAATACTTTTTGCTTTAATCTCCCCAAACCCCCAATCCAGCATGGCCACCTATATATAATATGACTATATTAGTGGGGACTTTGGGGAACTGTAGGCTAAATAAGCAACTTTTCCAAGTGATGCACACACACATTACATCCCATATAGATCCGAAGTGCAGGAAAAAGTATTTCAATCACATGTACAGCACCTGCACATATTGAAGTTTAGTGTGCAGGCCACTGTTCAGTGCATAGAGCTAAATGTGATTCACTACTTCCACTGTCAACAGACTGATGTCTATCATTATGATCTGCAAAAGATTATCATAAAAATGTTTATAGGACTGGTTGGGGTTGGAACCCCAACTCTAACAATATCAAAGCCCAGTAAGTCTAAACTGTGCACCTGATATTTAGGTAGGAGACTCTAAAGGATAGGACTAGATCCAGTGGTTAGAAATTACAGGGTAGCACACTTGGCTAAACATTAGGGTAGAGATGGGAAACTTGTGGCCCTCCAGTTATTGTTAGAGTGCAACAACCCACCAGTCCTAGAAACGTAGCCAATTGTGAAGAATGTTGGCAGTTACAGACCAACAACATTTGGAGGGCCACAAATTTCTGATCCTTGCAGGATCTTCTGCAGTACTGCTCAATAGAAGATGTTGAGGAAACCTTAGTAGCACATTCTGACATGTTTGCCAACCATTTTGAAGATAAAATTCATGGCACTCTCTACTTTCTGAACATCATTGTTAACACAGATCAGCCAAGGGAAGTGTCCATCATCTAGGCCCAATTTTCATGGATGACTTGTAGTTATAAAACTCTGAGGATCTTGGAAGAAATGCATGGCCATAGCTGATCAGCTGCCTGTTCTGTCAGCAAAAGTGTATTACATCTAACAGGGAAGGAAGCTGGGCTAGTCCATGAGTAAAAGCCTCTTTGAAAAAGAGGAAAGTCCTAACCACTTTAAAGAAAGCTTTGGTACAACCTGCCCTGAAGAAACATGATCTGATTTTGCCAAACATTTTGAAGATAATATCATTTGAACAACCTACATACACACTTAATACTAGTTATCCAAGAGAAGTATCCACAACACAATATAGGCTAAGTTTTGTTGGGTGAAGGCCTGAGTTAAGATATGTGAATTTACCTTGGATGGCTGTCCTAGCTGGACAGGGATTCTGCTTTTCAGTAGTTCAGTTGAAACTAGGTTGGCTGATTTCCAAAAAGTGGTGCTGGAGGATATTTGCTTGACTCTACTATTTTTAGTTTTGGGCTCTCTAGGATTATCTCTTATGCCTTTAAGCATCTGTATGACATTGCACCCAACCAATGGCACCAACTCACTCAGCTGTCTTGGTGGGACTACTAAACCCATTCTGGGAGGTGGTGATGAACTAGATGAGAAGTGCAATGGAAACCCAACCACAAAACAGAGATAATTTTAGTGGGGATTCATTTGCACAGGTAAGTGATATTTAACCTGTTTGAGAATAGGATTGCACTCACTCCTAAAGCAGGAGTTGGGAAAGTTCAGCCTTTGGGTCACATGAAGGACCTGATGGCTTCTTCTGTCCCCAAATGGCCTCAAACAATCTCTAGGTTTGTGTGGGATGATTTTGCCACATTTTTGTTGCCTTGGGCTATTTTCTAATAGGAAATGAAGGAGAAAGGAGCTTCAACTTTCTTCCAGATCATTTCCTACTGGAAAAGAACCCAGGGCAGCAAAAATGTTGCAAAATTTCAACATAAATGTGGCAAAAATGTTCCTAGCCAATCAGGGTCCATATAGTGAATACAGTGACACATATACTCTAGATAGCTTATTACGTGATTGCATGCTGTCCTTGAGGGCAAAGGCAGGGCTGGATTATTAATGGTTCAATTGAAGGGCTTGGTAGTGAAGGAAAAAGATGTTGCTTGCTTTCTCTTCCTTCCCACTTCTTGAATCTCCTGATATTTCTGCTACCATCCATATTTTGTGTCTTACATGAGCAGCCAAGTAAAAAAAGTGCATGGGATCTGAGTCTTGGTTTTACAGCAGTCTCAGGGCTTTGCAATTTATATGCTGTTTATTTCATTTCTCTGCCACTTCTACTAGAATGGCTCACTTGTGTGGCACAAAGGGGACTCTGCTTTTGGAACTGCTCCAGGGCTCCAACTACCTTAATCCAGCTTTAAATAAATGGATAAAAGCACTCTGAATGTGTATCTGGGGGTATTTTGCCCATTGTTGGAGGAATTCCTGAAAAACCACTGTGGGGGAAGTGGGAAGAGAGGACATTTTTTTTGTGACTGATGTTTTTTTTGTGGGATCAGATCTAGCTTATATGTTGCATGTTCCTTTTGATACAATGTTTTGAGCTCATGAGATTGCAGGCAAAGAAGTGCTGTAAATAAACAACTGCATTTGTCTCCTTAAAATGGCTACTGGCATTTGTAAGGCAAACCAAGTAAGGTAATACTTCTCATTGAAGTCATGTCTTCTGGCAATACCTCACCAGTCAGCACAGGTTTCTATCATTTCTCTCTCTGAACCTGATGGAAACTACATAAACAAATACCAGGATGGAACATTTGCTGCCTACCCACCAACAAATAATGTCTACATTTCTTAGCCTCTGGGCTGTCTCGATGACATGAATATCTGAGACATATTGGAAAGATATTTTTCCCTTTCTTGGAGTTAAACATAGATGAGTAATTCTTACAGGCTTTAAAAATAGCTCAGGCATCAAAGTACCATCTGCACAAATAATATTGTTAGACCCATTGCATCCCGACTTTGCTTCACCTCCTTTCAAAGCAGCCATTGTTTTAGCCGTTTGAGTTCACAATGAACAATCATTATGAGCAATATTACTGTGCATTAGTGTTAAATTAATCCAGAAGCGGGCAGCCCTTTGGGTACATGTGCTGATAAGTTAGGACCAAGGGGAGTGACAGTGCTATCATAGTACTTCTACATTTTCACCCTCCATATGTCACTTTTACCAAAATATATTTTTAAATAGTGGCTGATTAAAGAGTCAATTGGGAGCCAAGTGGTGGTGGGAAGAAAGAGGAGACCAAGGTGATCATAGGTAGAATCAGAACCAAAGGTGGATGGGGCCAGAAGTGGGAGGCTCCAGCCCATCGTTTCCTTTTCTGCTACTCTTTTTCTGTACCATACACTTTTCTTTTACTCATTCTTGTTCTGTCGCATCCCCTACTCTCCCTTTTATGGTTGCCAGGAAATATTCCTGTCTCAAGGCAGGGGTGGTGGTCTTGTTGATGCAAGAATATAGTAAACATGCTGAGTTGGATCATTGTTTCAACTGTCTTGGTATTTTCAACACTGACCAGAAGATTTCTACTGTTTCCCCAGTCCTGCCTAGAGATGCTAGGGGATGAAATTGGGAACTTCCTCATGCAAAGCACCTACTCTACTACTAAGATACAGGCTCTCCCCATAAATTATGAGGTGTCTTTCCATGACACTGTTCTTGTTCTTGCTGAATATTTGAAATGCAACACGGTGAGAGGACTTCCAGTCTGAAGGTCCTTCAGTTTAGAGCTGACAAGGGAACAGAGGAGGTATGCTTGCTTTTTCTGTTCATCTGTTGGGTGGTTGGATTTGAGCTTCAACCACTTGGGAGCTTCAGCCTTTGTGAAAAAGTGGCCAGTGCTTCTCTTCACAGCCTTTGCAGAAGGGATTGTAAAATGGGAACCATGCTAGGATGCATGCTTCCTCCTAAGGGTGGTCCATGCATCAGGGGACTGATGGATCCATTACCACAGAGATGATGAATCTACTTTTGTTCTACAGCTGGTCCTTTCAGTGATGCTGGGTTATACGGATCCATCCAGATGATGGACTTCTTTCCTACAGAGTTTGGGGACTTGAGTTGCTCTTGTAAGACCTGCAGCAACTCTGGGAGGAGGAGCTAATAAACTGAGGATAGATCGACCACCACATGGACCCACCCTTGTTGGCATTGGGTCCATGCCTATTTAGGAAGTGCCTTTCAATGTTTCCCTCTAAGTTTGGAGAAAGAGAAGGACCTTTGTCTAGGAAACAAAACAAAACATGTTTTGGCATGTACTTGCATTCAGTCTCTGACAGCATCTGACAGCTGGCATAATCTCTTGCTTTGCTTGCATTGCTAGGAAACAACGAGAAAAATATTATGCCCAAGTGGCACAAATGATGACAGAGTGGTAGAGCCCATGCTTGTTGTACTTTAGGGACTGACACTTCTCCTTTGGATGATTAGGTTTTAACAAATGTTTAGTAAATCAAGGAGGGTCTGAAACCAACCATGTTTTAAAAGTGATTTTTCATTTCTGGAGGCATCTCCATGAATCAAACCACTCTTTCAAAAGGGCAGAATGGGGAGCCTGGAAGGGCTGAGAGTCACAAAAAACAGCCTTGGAAGACCACATTCCAACTCAGGATCACTCTGGAACCCTAAAAGTCACACTTACCAATGTTTTCAAAATTGGACATGGATCCTAAACAGTTTTATTAGGGGTCTGAATAGGGGAGAGAGCATAGCATTTGGATGGAGAATTATAGCCCAGAAACAGGTACCATTCTCCACTATGTGTTGACTTTTGGGAGGTAATGGGGGAGGACACAAAAGCCCCCACTGGCCTACGTGCCACCCTTGAGCCATAGAATTCCCCTCTCTGAGCTAAATGCAGAATAATATCTGATCCCTGGCATCTTCAGTTAAAAGGGTCAGTTAAGGGAAGACTTGGTCTTTGCGTTTGACCCTGGAATGGCTGTGCCAGTCTGGGCAGACAATTATGACCAGATGAATTTGTCTGTCATGGCTTAAGACAGCTTCCTATTAGCCACATTATGCTGGAATGCCTCAGACATGATGACTAGTTGTGGGGGTCTCTCCAGACTTGAAGGAAGGAAGGATGAGGAGCCAACTTAACATGCACTGGCTCTGAGTAAGCCTGCAATAAGGTAGACAGCTTAATTTGTATCTGTCAGTGTAACCTTTTGAAAACCAATTGTTATATATACCACTAAAATTCATCCCCTGGCTTCCATAATAATCTAGTCTCTGTGGATGCCTGTGTAAGATGGGCTGTGAGGAGACAGGAAGGAAGGAAGGAAAGATTGAAAGGGCAAAAAGAACTGACAGCATTCCTTTAGACAGACATAATTTAGACTAGCATGCAGAAATGAGGACTAGCTCAACCATTAGATAGAGTGAGGGGGCTTCCTCAGGTGGTAGGAGCTGAGGCAGTGGGGCACTTTAGGAAGGCTGAAGAACAAGAGGTTGTTGCCATGCACCCTGTCCAACAACTAGCCTGCTTTTGTTAAGTGTAGTTCTGGATGTTGTCCTATCAGCAATGATGGCCTATGGCCACACCACCTTAAATATACCCATTATTGCCTGACTGTAAGAGCTAAGCAGGGTCACAACAGGGTTATTCTTGTATGAGAGACTGTTTGGAAATACCAGGTGCTGTAGGTGAGATCATAGTACATCTGAACCATAAATCATAACTCCAGTATATCATTGAATGTAATGGTAATAGTTGTGACATAAGCAACTAGCAAAATTAAAATTATACCTTTAATTTATAATATCGTACGCACACCCTACATGTATTTATATGTACATTGTTTCATGTGGTTAAAGTGAAAATTTTGTAAGATGTGATGTTTTTAAAAAAATTAAAATGTTTTTTTTAATTATTTTTATTTTTTAATAAAAAAACTCTGGGACTTCTTCTTTCTCCTCCCATGGACCCTTGCCCCACTCACGTCATCTCTTGATTTTTTTAAAGGGTCACAGGCAAACACGAAGTCTGTTTCTGCCCAAAGGCAGATGTTTGGGGAGCTGTGGTGTCACCTCCCATAGTATCACATGGTGAAGTCTGCACCCTTAGCACCCCCCTAATGATGCCCCTGCCCTGAACACAAATGATTCTGAGATTCTGTGTTGGGGTTGTGTTGTGTAAATCTCTCATACAGTGTTGCACTTTAATTGTGCCACACAACCCTTGTGTTGAACAGCAATACTGTGCAACTGAACAGGATACAAAAATTACAATGAAATGCACAAAAATGCACATTGATATTCATCTATAATATGCATTCATACATAATGGCTCCACTTGTGCAATTCCATTTATGGGGCCATTCGACAACAGACAGTAATGGCCAACATCTTTGGTAAGTTGGTTTAAGACACCAACAGGATTCCAGCCTTTGTTTAATTTCAGAATCTAAGCAGAGTTGGGTCTAGTTAGTACTTGGATGAAAGACCACCTGAGATTACTAGGTAGAATGAGGTAAGAATCTTGCTTGAAATCCTAGGGAGACATTCAGTCTGAAATAGCAATATTGATCTAGATGGATCAATGGTCTTGTTCCTCTGGAGTTAGATTCAACTGTCATTTCAATTGCCTTCTGTCTACTGAATTGAAGGAGACCAACATTTTATAGTTTGCTTCAAGCAACAAAATGTAATGGGTGCGAGTTGCTCTGAAAGGGCTTGCCTTAGGTAGAGACCTTGCTGTATTTAATATGTGTAGGTTTTGCCTGTTGTCTAATAAATCTGTCATGCCTTGTACCCACAGGTGAGTTTATGGCCTCCCTATCATAAAAAACCCAGCTTAATTTGATGTTACAGGGCCAGCTTTATTCTTTGGGTTGCAATGTTGGTAACTCTGCTAAGAGTGCATACCAGCAATAATTTGGGAATTGAGTTTTCAGAGGTCCCTTTATGGGTAGCGAGAAAACAAGATATAAAAAAGTAAAGGTATTCCCTGTTGACAAGGTTGTCAAGTCGTGTCTGACCACAGGGGGCGGTGCTTATCTCTGTTACTAAGATGAAGAACCAGTGTTGTCTGAGGACTACTCCAGTGGTCATGTGTCTAGCATGATTGCACAGAACACTGCTTACCTTCCCTCTGAAGTGGTACCTATTTATCTACTTGAATTTGCATGCTTTTGAACTGCTAGGTTGGCAGAAGCTGGGACTAGTGGCAGGAGCTCACCCCATCATGCAGCACCCAGGCCTCAAACTGCCAACTTGCCGATCTTACAGTCAACAGAGCCAGTGTCTTAACCACTTGAGCCACTGCATAAACAAAATGTAAGCACACAAAGAAGAGTCATTATGGAGCAGACCAAACAACCATCTAATCCAGAATTCTGTTTCCACCGTGGACAACCAGATGTCTCTGGGAAGCCACAAAGGAGGACATGAGCATAATAGTATTGCCCCATTTGGTTGCTCCAGAAACTGGTATTCAGAGGCATACCATTTCTATTTGTTGTTTTTATCTGCCTTCAAGTGGAATCTGTTTTATGGCAACCCTCTCAGATGGTTTTCTTGCAAGATTTATTCAGAGGAGACTTCTCATTGCTTTCCTTTTGGGTTGAGAGTGTGTGATCTGTCCAAGGCCACCCAGTGGGTTTCCATGGCTGAACAAGGATTCAGATCCTTGTCTCCCCCATCCTAGTTCAACACTCAATCCACTATACCATTCTAGCTCTGCTACCATCTCTGCTACTGGATGTAATATTGAATAGCAGGCAGAGCTAGACTGATTCTCCTTGAATTTTTAAGTTACATGAATTTGTGAAAATGCTTAGTAACTCAGTGTTGACTTGAATGATACCAGAGAAGAAAGAGTGGGTATGACAAGATGAGGAAGGGAAAGCAGAGTCATCATAAAAGCATTTGTGCCAGAAAATAGCATCTCTTTCTATCTTTCTCTCTGCTTGCCTGCTCAGTTTTGCTTGTTTTCTGCTGGCAAAACAGACGTCATTTTTCCATACTGGACAAGTACTATTTATATGTCATTAAAGATGACAGAAGAGAAGGCAACACAAAAGACTGCAGGGCCAGTGTTGTTGTTGTTGTTGTTGGAGTGTGCAGAAATTCATGCATGGTTCAGCAAAAAGACACCAGCCTACTTTTAGGGATTGCATCTCTGCACCAAAATGGCAGCCTTCAAGAAATACTTTGGGATTTGCTATTTCCATCCCCTAAATAGATGATTAAAGCAATCAGGATTTGTTGCATTAGAACTCCTCTTATCCACAGCTAGCCTGGGCATAGGCTGGATATGATGGCAATTCTTCTCTAACTCATTAGGATGGTGCTAGACAGGGGAAAGATGAGACTGGAAGGCAAATGTATATTTGAGAACCATGGACTCATATTGGTTAAGTAGCCTTGTGCATATTTATTTGATGCCATTATTATTAGTTAATACCTTGGTAACTGCTGTGTTCTGCAGTGTTCTGACAGGAAGCAATAAGAATATATATGTTTATTCCTTGTATCCCCAGCAGTGAAACTGACATTTATTGAATATGATTCCATCTCTCTGGTATAAGGTAGTTTCACTCAGAGAGACTTGGGTCACAATGCATGCCCTCAGGAGATTCTGGATTCCCACTGTCCCAAAGAACTACATTACCATGTGGAAATGATCTCTCTTGGTTCTGTTTTGTTGTTGAAATAAATGTGTGTGTGTGTGTGTTCCCAAACATGAGGAGGCCTACATGTAAGTTTAGATTCTTCCCAGAAAATGCCGGCATGGACATCCAGGAGATATGGTGATCATGCATATTGCAAATGAGGAAAGCTATATTGCTTGGTAGATATGTGATGGAGTCATCAAGATGGTTATGTCTCTGGGCTCTTTTTGGATGCATCTCCCATGATTGGCAGTAAAAAAGATCCAGGAAAGGACAAACATCATCAGGCATTTGGGAATGGATGTTCAAATTATAGAAAGACAACATTTGATCTAAGACTGTGCTATGTTTATGTGAAGTATTTAAATATGTGTCACAAACATTCCACCTGCTCCAAGAACTTTTAAAACTGTATTTGTGAGAGAGACACAAGCATTTTCTAACAGAGAATTCTTAATATCCTTTTCAAAACTACAATTCCTTAAAATTCATGGGGAGAAACGGCAAAGAACCCTGATGAAGTAGCTCTAGGACAGCAATTATCAATTTGGTTGGATTACAGCTTCCACCATCCCTGACCATGAGTCATCCTGAATGATGTCGATGGGAGGCATAATCCAACACAGTTGGAGTGTATTGTGTTGGTCCAGGCTGTTCTAGGGGCATGGATGTGGAAGGAAGAGATGGATGACTTATGTCTTCATGGCCCAAGGACATTAAATAGATTCTTGGTGTGCTACCATTTTCCATCTTGTAAATTCCTTAGAGAAGAGTCCATAGGGGTATTTCCTTTGGCTGCCAAGTGTGCTGTTAACACATCATCAACATAAATGATAAAGGATAGCATGTTCTTGAAAACAGTCTCCAAAAGGACACAGTGGAAAAAGAAACCCATTGCTGGAGACACCTAACTCCAAAATGAATGGAAAATGTATTGAAGGGAGCAATTGTACACTGTCAGTGGGAATGAAGTGTCAGCCTTCTACATTTGGCTCAGTTTGCCTACAAAGTTTATGATGACATTGGATGGAGAAAGATCCTTGGCATCCTTCCTTTGGTCCCTATATAGACAGAGACCCTGGTGGGTTTAGGAAAAATAACAGCAATAATTTACATAGCAAATGTAATGTTTGTAATGCTTTACGAAGCAACAGCCAAGAAGCAAGTGCCTTCTGCAAGACCAGGGTGATTGGTGGCTTTGCTTTCTGCAGAGTGGTCAATCCTCTCCAGGTTTTTGTCTGAGTTTTAAAGGAGCTGTCCAAAGTACTGAAGCTTTTGGGGAGATAGAATTCATCACCTTGGCTAGCTGCATGTGGCAACTAACAACTAACATTTCCAAGCTCTGAGAACATACGAAGCTCCCTTTTATCAGGTCAGACTTTGTTTTCAAGCTCTGTATTACTCACTGTGACTCAGGGCAGAATAATCAATGGTTCAATAGGTACAATAGCTCTGGACCCTTCACTGGCCAGGGTCTTATTGTGGAAAGGTAATGTTAAATTAGCTTGCTTCCTATTCTTTCCAGGTTACTTCCTAAATCTCTCTATGTTTCTTATTAACATATAGTGTGTTTGATTGATAACTGAGTAAAAAGATTTAGGATTAGGCTGTTAGTTTCACTGAAGTTACAGCATACTGTCCAATATTTCGCAGATGAAAATTGGAGTACATATGGTCCAGCATCATCAGAGGGTCATCAAGATGGCAAATGTTTTTAATGAGGAACAACACACAAGCCAGTAGAGAATGCAACGGTTTGCCTTTGTCTGAGCCTACAGGGAAGGACAAGAGTCTGCCCCATCTTTTCCTCTCCTTGCTGCTGAGTTGAGTGCAAACTACTTTTGCACTTTGGACACATTTTGCAGCAACTGAAATAAGCTGAGGACAAAGGGGGAAAGTGGGAGAAAAAGAGAGAAACTGGGAGCTTGTAAAAGCAACTGAAAAATTGGAACAGTAGTAGGATGCATTCCCCATGATTACCAATCAAAAAGATCCAGGAAAGTACAAACATTATCAGGCATTTGGGAAAAGATGTTCAAAGGATGTTCCTGCCAAACTGGCATAATTGGGGAGGTATGTTTGCACTTTTCATTTTACTTATGAGTTTGTCCTTTATTTCCATGCTGCCATTCCTGGGATAGCTCAGACATGCATAAAGGGCCCCCATTTTTTAAATTTACTCCAAGGCCCAAACCACTAAAGTTTTGAAACAGAGGCTATGTGGCTACTTCTTTGGGATGCTTCACCTGTGCATTTCTGCAGCAGCAGGGGGGTCAAACTAGATGATCCTTGGAGGAATCCTTTCTGTGATACTAGGATTCTGTGATTACTTCTAGGATTTCATGAGGCTTTGGGATTACAAAGGTTTACATACAACTGTTCTTTCCTTTGGCATGCCTCTGCAGCTCCAAATGAGAAAGCACATGGAAGACTGCATTCTTAAAAACATTGCAGGCCATAATTTTTAATAAAAGTTGGCTCCTGTCATGGTGTTCCTCAGTAGTTATACTTTTATGTGCTACCAACAGATCTAGGAGTTTTGTCTCTTTGATAAACATTTCATGGAATCATAAATTAACTCATTTTTCAGTATCACCTAGCATAAGTAGTTAAGCTGTCAGGAGACTGAAGTATTGGACTTGGCATTTCTTCTGCTATAACAGAAAAGGTGAGTGAGTGAGAGAGAGATGGAGGGAGTTGCATGAAGCCAACTCCAGATTTGCCATCATTGGACAACATAGTGATTACCCTAGGTCATGCTTTAATGTTAGAGGTACACTGAATCCAAGAACCATTATAGAACTTTGGATTTGACATTTTTAATTTGCATGTGTTTATTCAAACATTTGAGGTGAAGAACATAATGGGAGCCTTCTAGATTGACCCAAAGGCCCATGGAATTGAACACTGTGTTGCCAACAATGCCCACATAAATGGGAAGTCTCACTGTGATCCATGGGATTTATGTATTTCACTGGGCAACCTTGAATTCCAGTAATGGGGAAGATATTTTTTCTCAGAGGAGGCCAGTGGGTGTGATGTCAATGGGCAATGAATGTGCCCAAGGGTTTAGTGAGAACTTTAATGGAGCAGTCTGTTTCAGAGATAGGGTTCATCTGTTACTCTGCTTCTCCTCATGACTGCACCTCAGTAAGACCCCTTTTCCATTTTTAAAAAACAAATGGTCTGTACAGGGTGTCTAGCGTGGTGCTGAGAGAGGCTGTCTCTCTCTTCAGGCTACTTGACGAGTTCACAATATATATAAAATCTGAACAAGACACGTCTTTGTTCTGAGCACACAAGCACACAAGCCTAAGCCACTAAATGACAAACTCGCTCCCAAAGTTGCCAAACCCATGAGGAACTTGTAAGAGAAAGTGTTGGCCTTGTTTACTGTGGGACATGCTAGCATGCCTGGTTACAGACTTTCATTTTGGATGGGCCACAGCTCAGGGGAAGACCTCAAGGTCCCATTTTCAAGAACTGCCATTGTTGTTTTTCTTCTTAAAGTTCAGGTAACAAGTGATGTTGGGAAAGCCTTTCTCAGTCTGAGGCCCATGTCAGAGTAGACAGTCCTGGGGTGGATGAACTAATAACCTGGCAGCCCCCTTTCTACAGCATTTCTATACTTATTTTGGTGACAAGATTTGACTTTAGACCAGATTTGAGCTGTTTTCTCTCATTCCTGGAAGAAGAATATCCAAAAGACTGTATCGTCCTACATAGGCTTGCCCTAGCTTTAAGATCTTCAGGGAAAAGATTTCTCTTGGCCCCACCACATCTGGTGATGACTCAGGAGAGAGTCTTCTCAGTGGCTGTTCTCCAATTGGCTCACTCCTTGCTATCTTTCTCCTAACAAGTGGAGGCCTTTTATCTAGGGAGGCATTTGGTTTTTAAAGCAAAGCAGCTTCATTTATATACCGCTTCATACCACACTATGGGGTGTCTAAGCGGTTTACAACTCTAAGCTCATTGCCCCCCAACAGTTGGGTACTCATTTTAGCCACCTCAGAAGGATGCAGGCCTGAGTCTAGCCTGAGCCCTGGCTAGTATTGAACTCATAACCTTGTGGTCTATGAGTGAGTGGCTGCAGTTCATAGGTTGTGGCAGACAGATAGAGTTGGAAGAGATCACAAGAGCCATCCATTCTACCCCATTCTACCATCTAGGACACAGAATCAAAGAACTCCCAACAGATGGCCATCTAACCTCTCTTTAAAAACTCCCAAAGAAGGAGACTTCACCATACTCTGAGGCAGCATCTTCCACTGTCAAACAGCTCTTATGGCCATGAAGTTTTTCTTAATGCAGTTCTTAATGCTGTAGTTTGAATCCACTGCTCTGGCTCCTATTGTCTGAAGCTGCAGAAAACAAGCTTTTTCGGAGTCTCCTTCTTTGGAGGTTTTTAAACAGAGGCTGGATGTCCAACTGTCAGGAGTGCTTTGATTGTATATTTCTGCATGGCGGGTGTCCCTTGAGGTCTCTTCCAACGCTATGATTCTATGCTAGTGGAAAGACAGCAGGAAGGGGGCCAACCAGAGGAAGGGAGGAAGCAGTCACTGTGAAGGTTCTCAAATGGCATGCACTTGACTCTTTCTTCTCCCTAGGGTTAGTGTGATGTAATGGTTTGAGTGTTGGACTGTGACTCTGGAGCCCAGGGTTCATCTCCATTCAACCATGGAAACCCAGTGGGTTACCTTGGGCAAGTCACAGTCTCTCAGCCTCAGAGGAAGGCAATGGCAAACACCCTCTGAACAATTCTTGCCAAGAAATCCCTATGATAGGTTAGATTTAGGGCTGCTATAAGTCAGAAATGACTTAAAGAACTTTTTCACCAGGCAGTGACAGATGCAGTGGCCTTTACAAGGGCTTGATAGCTACTGGGCATTGGAGGTTTTTGGACAGAGGGCATAGGCTGTGAATAGCCCTCTGCGTCCCATCCAAAATGGGACTTACTCGTGAGGAAACCACACTTACACAGGCATCAATCTCCAACAAGATGCCATTACATGACAATTATCTCCTTCATTCCCTCCATTCCCAAGTCTTATTTGTGAAACTTAATATGTACCAAGCCAGAATTCTCTCTGGAAGCCAAGATGACAACACTAAGGCAGTTGTACTTTGGATATACCATGAGAAGGCATGGCTCACTAGAAACTGCAATAAAATGCTAGGGAAAGTAGAAGGTAGCAGAAAAAGAGGAAGACTGCAGGCTATATGGAGAGACTTAACTAGGGAGGTCACGAGTATGAATTTACAGGACTGTAGCAGAGCAGTGTAGGACGGGAGGTTTAGGAGATGCCTCATCCACAGGGTTACCATAAGTTGAGGGCAGTTAACAAGAACAAATATGTATCATTGTCAAGCACCATAGTCTGTCTTCAGATTTCAATAATAAGAATTCTGCTTCCACCACTTCAGAGTTTTCTTTCAGTGGGGAGAGATTTTGGCAATTCGTGAAACCTTTGGGGGACTCCCGAGGGCAGAATTTGGTTCATAGCAGTTGCTTGCTCCTAGTTTTGACCTATATATCAGCCTGTTCACTTCCTTTCTTCACTTTGTTGAATTGAAATGGGTGGCTGGAATCCTATTGCTTAGTCCCAACTGTAATAGATGCATTGAATAAATTCTTGAATGATGATAAATAAATTCCTCTGATTCAACAGTGTTAATCAAGACTAACAAAAGAATTTAGGCCTTTACCTTCTTATTTGGATGATATACCTGCCATTTTGGTTTTTCATTTCCCCCCAACTTGTTTGTTTCACTAAAATCTAAACCAGTATTTTGACAAAAAAGTCTACATGAAAATTCATACACCTTTCCTGCACATTTTCCTAATGGTTTCACATATGAGTTTGCCTAATATGTGAGTTTTTCTGCAGGAAGGCTTCCTTAATATAATCCTGCTTTGCATATTTCCCCACACTAATATACAATTTTTTCATCAACTTTCTCTTAATGTACACATTTTCATTTTCCTGAACATGCATTTCTGTATTCATTCATTTAAATAGTCAGACAGCTGCCTTGCAATATTATGTGACTTCTAGGTACTGAAGGATAATTTCAGTATCCTTCAGTTTTTTTTGGGCAGAATAGGCTAAGTTCTTACTGAACTGCAGAGTAAACAAAATTGATCCACAGCCTACTACTTATTGTGTTTTTTTGGGGGGTGGTTGTGTGATTAAATCTATGTATCTCAAATCTTGCTTCTCCTTTGGAAGAAAGCAAAGTGGATGCATTTGTTTGAATAATTTAGGAGTCAAGAAATTCTTGTATTTTCTCATAACTATACATTTTAATATCATGTCCAAGCATTTGTATATTAGAAATATTTTCTAAACTAGCTTTTTCTTGAAGTTACAATGCAAGTAAATCTGAGGCACAGGAAATTATGTCAAGATATGACAACAGGACAAATTAGTATGCATAGGAGCTTATTGTGCAAAGTTCTCTCCTAATACTAGCAGAGTTTATTTTTAAAATCTTGGTTGTTAGAAGATACATAAATTAACTTCGTTCCCCTATATAGAGCTCATATTAATCATGCCATCAGACACATTTAGAGACACATAAAATACAAGCAGGCGGAAAAGGAAACAATAAATGGACCATACAACATTTAATGACTTTGGGCTATAACATGGCAAAATAATTCCTCAGTTCCTAAATATCATTTCATTTTGCAAAACGATTTCCCCAAATGCAGCAACAATTCAAAGATGAATCACCACAATGACAAATTCAAAATGGATTTCTTTTTTAAAAAAGAAGTGGGATTTATGTGCTTAAATAGAAAATAAGCTAATGGGAATTCTTTAATTTGGGTTATTTGGATTCCACAACTCTGCACTAGACATAGAAAATCTCATATGTAGAAAAAGAACTTTGTCTGTCCCTGATCTCAAGCTTGATCCACCTGAAGGTTCTGTCTGTTGGATGGTGGTGAGCAAAGATAAAAAATCTGTCAGCTTTACTATCGAAAGCATTCTAATTTTTTAAAACCTCATGTTCTGTCCACCCCAAATGTGAGATATGCAAATTTTGTCAGAATGTAGGTTTTTTAAAAAAACTAATCTGAATTCTATTATCTTAACTAGAGTAGTCCCATAGAATTAATAGTTGATAGTTGGGAGTTAATGCCCAGATAAATCTCATTCATTCAACGGGACTAATAATAGAATTTGAACCACTCAAGCAAAATTTTGCCTCATTTGCCCCAGAGATATTAAAAAGGTAGAGCTCTTCCCCCCATGAAGTGAACCATGTCATAGTTGCATGAAATACAGTTGTTAAAAATGAAGAGTTTCTAAGAAAAAAGAGGTGGCAACTAACTTGGTACTAGCATAGTTGAATATTCAGGGATTCCACCCCAGATGATTCAGAATGAAGCACTCAGAGACCTGGGAATGGATGAATGAATCAATCTCTTCCTGTTTCTTCTACATTTATTCTTTCCATCCGGAACATTAATGAAATATTGGTAAATTGTTTTCAAAACGGAACAGAAATAAAATCCATGCATCCATAACTGAGACTGAGATGGGGTCTGCTGCTGGATGTAAGCATTGGATGAGGAATTTCTTTCAACTCAAGAGCCCAATTTAATTTGAGAGAAGTTTTCAAGGACCACGTTCCAATGATGGACAATGCCAAAGGACCCACTAGTTTTATAGTTGTGTAGATCAAAAATAGAAATATATTTAGTTTAATGCTCTTAATGCTAGTAACAAAACCTTAGGAGAGATGAAGTTGTGAATACAGTGGGGCCTTAGTATCTGCTGGGGTTTGATTTCAGGACACCACGTTGATACCATAATCTGTGGTTGTTCAAGTCCCATTAAATACAGTGGAGGTGTCCCTTATATACAATGGCAAAATCATGGTTTGTTTTGTGTAATTTATATTTTCTTTTAAATATTTTCAAAGCATGGATGCTTGAATCCATTGATAAAGAATTTGTGGATATGGAGGGCCAGCTGTATTTCAGGAAGCCTCAAGCACTGAATTGAGGCCCCAAGAAGGGCTGGATTCAGCTCTTATCTTGAAGTGTTCTTACCATGAACTAAAACTTATCTCTGGGGCCCAGTGTGAGCCAACTCTTGCTCAATGCAGAAATGTGTGTGTATATGTGTGTATACCCATTCACACTACAGAATTATAGCACTATGATTCCACTTGAATTGCCATGGCAGGATCCTATGGAATCCTTGGGTTTGTAGTTTGCTGAGGCTGTCTAACTGCCAACTCTAAATATCTGAACTACAAATCCTAAGATCCCATAGGATGGAACCATGGCAGTTAAAATGGAATCACAGTGCTATAACTATTGGGTGTGAAATGACCCTGTGTGGCAAATAAAATCTTATGATCAATTACAATGATAAAACAGTCTTTAAAAAGAGAACAAGTGTTCAGTATCCCTGAGAGGGAACAAAGGATCACCCTTGGCTATGTTTGCAGATGTATGGATTATTCACAGTCCTGGAAGTGATCCAGTGTTTCTCCATAGCCAGTGAGCTTGTGAAAAAGCAAACCTGGTCCCCTGTTTCCAATATATCTATCTTCTCTTTTCCAAGGGGATCTGGCAGAGTAATTAAGCACAGTTGGCACTGGATCTATGCCCACATTTATTATTAAGTTGCACAATAAAATCAAGAACAAGAGTCTATTAAAATGACACTCTTCAGATTAGTTCACAGCGATGGACCAGGGTCCTGCAGGTGCTGGGTGCTTTCCTGGTTCAATGTGCCTGCCCCAGCAAATGCTGATTTTTATTCATCATCTCTGTGCCTCAAAATTGGCTTGTCTCCCAGGCAGGAGGGTGAAAAGAAATAGGGCATTGACTCAGCCAGCTTTTTTTGTTTACTTGCATCAAAGCACGCAAGGAGATATAAATGGGACCCAACTCCATGACATGGGAGGCTGCAGGTCATTCTCAGTCACTGCAATTCTCTGCATGTGACAAGTATCCAATAAATAATTCAATTATATGTCTTTTCCTGCTTTTTTGTGTATTTCTTGTATTGTGATTTTAGATAATTGTAATTGTTTGTTGTTTTATCTGCCTTCAAGTCGATTCCCAGTTATGCCAAATCTATTCTAGGACTTTCTTGGCAAGATTTATTCAGAGGGACAACTTTACATCATCATCATCATCATCATCCCAGTTATTTGTCCTACTTTCCCCCCAAAATGGGGACTGAAAGCAGCTTACAATTAAAAAGAATAATATAATTTTAAAATATATAAAAAGTGAACATTAAAGTAGAATTAAACGATTCCCTATATTAAAACACAGTATCAAGTTGAAAGAATAAAATGCAATTTGAAAAATATTAAAAGCTGTTGAAAGTAGTTCTGTTTAAAACAGTGCAGCCCCTCCTAGCCCAGTTTTTCAAAATGTTCTGTTTTAAAAGATTGTTGGAATAAGGACAAGTAGGGGGCCATTATGGCCTCCCTGGGTAGGGAGTTCCAGAGTCTAGGGGCAGCCACCGAGAAGGCTGTCTCTCATGTCCCCATCAACCATGCTTGTGACACAGATGGGGCTGAAACAAGGGTCTCTCCTGATGACATCACAGCCCAGGCAGGCTTGTATGGGGAGATATGGTCTGCTAGATAGCCTGGGCCTGAGCCACATAGGACTTTATAGGTCATAACCAGCATTTTGAACAGCCTTCTTCTTAGGCTGAGAGAATGTGACTTGCTTAGGGTCAACCAACCATAGCTCAGCAGGGATTTGGACCCTGGTGTCTTGGAATAATAGTCCAACAGTAAAACTATGATTATTTATTTATTTTGAGTATTTATACACTGATTTTCAGCTTGCTGCTGGTTAACTACCTTGAAATCAACCTTGACATTCCTGTAAATGAGACACCTCCAAGGCCTCATGTCCTCAACTGCTCTGCTCAAGTCCTGCAGGTTCTGGACTGTGGCCACCTTGACAGAGTATGGTATTTGGCACATGGTCTTCCTTTGTTTCTAGATCCCCCCCACCTTTCCAAATATAATTGTCTCTTCTAGTGATTCGTGCCTTCCCATGATGAGATCAAAATACAACAGTCTCAGTTTAATCATCTTGGCTTCTAAGGAGAGTTCAGGCTTGATTTGTTTTAGGACCTATTTGTCTGTCATTTGTTTGTCTGTCATCTTTTTTTACCATCCAGCTTTCACACCCATATATGGTGATGGGAAACATGATGGCATAGACAATCCTAACTTTAATGTTCAGCTGTATAGCTTTCTATCTCAGAATCTTGTACAGTTTTTTCATAGTTACCCTTCCCACTTCTAGTCTTTTTCTGATTTCCTGACTGCAATCTCCATCCTGATCCATGACTGATCCAAACAGCTTACAAATCATTAATGTGACAGTTCCCTGTCTTCAGGTTTACAATCTAAAAAGATAGAACACACAAGGAAAAGGGAATAGCAGTGGGAAGGGGATTAAGTCTAACAGATGCTAGCTGCTCTTTTCTCCCTCAGGATCCAGAGCAATAGTAGCTGGAACATGAAGGGAAGTCCTCTCACCAGCTGCTGGGCCAAGACACAATGGAGTTGTGCGTGGCTGCTTTTTTACATCACACTGGGTCTCATGCTTGATTTGTGATTTTAGAATCTAAACAAAACTACAGGACAGAAATTGTTCATATTTGTCAGTTGTAATTTTTAACTGGTTTGTTCTTGTGTAGCTGCTAGGCATTCTGAGCTGCTAGGCATTCTTGTGTAGCTGCTAGGCATTCTGAGAAGGATGGGGTATAAATTGAATATATAGAATCATAGAATTATAGAGTTGGAACAGACCACAAGGGGCTTCAAGTCCAAGCCCCTGACAATGCAGGAAAACATTATCAAAGTACTCTTGTCAGATGGCCATCCAGCCTCTATTTAAAAATGTAGAAAACTGCTT
>CM034706.1:8269617-8296284 GCA_020142125.1 Phrynosoma platyrhinos
CGGGCCTTAGGTTGCCTACCCCTGGGCTAGATTCAGTCTGGGGGAAGCATGTTGAAGGTTCATCTTGAAAACAAAAACAATAGATAAGTATGCAAAGGGATCTTATAACACTTTTGTTACTAAGGGCCTTGGCAGACAGCTTATTAAGCCGTCCTCGAGGCAGGGAAGAGGAGGGTCAGCCGCACGCTCGGCGCCCCTTCCTCCTCCTGAGGTTGCCCTCGGAGCTGCCGGCCCTCCGCATGGCTGGCGCTCCGGGGGCAACCTCCCGTCGCAGCGTCCTGACACACTGTGGTGGATAAGTCAGCAAAAGTGCGCCTCATGCTTTTGAGGCGCACTTTTGCTGACTTGTGAAAGGAGTGCTATTTTAGCGCTCCTTTCAGGGATGGGGAAGGAGCGCCGCAGGATCGAGGCGTGGGGATGCCTCGATCCTGCGGTGCACCTTCCCAGGGCGGCCCCGTGCCGCTTTCATAGACTGAGGGCCAAAACAGACTGCAGAAATAATCCAAATTGGGACCACTAAAAGCTAGGGAATTCTGGGAACTGTAGTTTTGTGAGGCATTGAGCCTTCTCTGTTAGAGAACTCTGATGCCAAAACAAACTACCGTTCTCAAAATTCCCTAGCATTGAGCCAGGGCAGTTAAAGTGGTCTCAAGGCAGATTATTTCTGCAGTCTGTTTTGGCCCTAGTTTACTTCCTCAGAGATAATTCTCTCTCCGCTGACAAGGTTGCCTGTCCTTAAGTACTTAATGTTACTCTTCTTCATCCATGGGGAGGGGCTGTTGTGCCCTGAATGTTAGCAGAATATAGAAGCTTGCTGCCATCTGTTCTGATCTGGCAGTTAACACAAAGTTTCCTTCCCAGAGAAATGGATCTCACCATTTTGTTAATGTGAGCTGCATTCTGTTCTCCTGAATATTTTAGTGGTTTGGCAGTGAGACGTGTGTGGCAACCAAAGTGAGAATGCTTAGGATGTCTGAGCGGGGGTAAATGTAGTGTCTGGGTTATGGGAAAATTAAGTTACTATTTTAAACATTTGTAGGCAGGCATCACCATCAAACACTACTAAGAAGCCCTTGTATCTTTAATAAGAACATAATGGGATGCCCACTGGATGGCAAGAATGGACTGGAGTGAATTGCCCATAATTGTATGCTTTGACCTACTTCTTTTAGGTTTATTGTTGGAGTATTAGCATCAATGTTTGTGTGTAGTTCTATGTTTTTCTCAAGAAGGGGGTGCTCTACACGGGAACACGGATGTATATCTCTATGGTCATTTGGTCAGTGTTGCTTGTGAAGAGGTCCCTTCCCATACCCCTCCTTTTCCTGAGGGTAATAAAGTTTTATGATTCTTTGTTTGCTAGCACACTTTCCTCTCTGCTCTAACCAAGCAGGGACACAGAAACCAGGCTTTGCTCCTAAAGGTGTTTTTCTTCTTACTTGCACACTTGGAGGTCAGCTGTTTAGGGACCTGTGTACCAAAGTATAGTTTTCTCTACTGATAGTTATTTTTATAGAACCTAGATGTGACAATAAAGTAAGTTTCTTTTTATCTATCAATGTATCCCATTTATTTACCAGAAGTGCAGATCTGGTTGTTTTTACTAAATACCTGCGGAGTACACACTTGTTGCTGCTGCTGCTGCTAAACTAATTTAACCACAAATAACCAAAAACATAATATTAACATTTATTAAACATAGTCATTCTTTTCCTCTTTCTTTTTCTTGTGTGAGTTGTGTTGGGTTGTCAGCATGCAGATCAGTCTCCGGTAGAATGAGAGAATTATAGATTTAGAAGGAAGCCTAAGGAGCACTTTTTCCTCTTTCTTTTCCTTGTGTGAATTGTGTTGATCAGTGGAGATAGAATGAGAGAATTATAGATTTAGAAGAAAGCCTAAGGAGCATCTGGTCCAACTCCTCAGCATGCAAATAATTTACAGCTAAAGAACCAAGAGATGATCAAAATGCTGAGCTCTAGCCTCAAAAGTGCTGAACCTATTCTGTGGGTAGGGTTCAGCACTGTATGTACTTTTTTAAAAAAAGTCAGACTTGAATACCAAATGGTTTCATTGCTCCACAGAAGTTAGAGCTATCCACCTTCACATTCCCCAATTGATGCTAGGTATGAACTGGTTGCAGATACCCAGGGAGACTGAAAATATACTCTGCACATTTTCAGAAGGCACCTCTTCTGTTATTTAGCACAGCTTTCTGGGTTGCAAGACTGAGCTATTCAGATGAGCAGAAGTCTTAGCATTGCTATGTCTTAGATCAGGAGTCTCTAAACTATGGCCCATGGGTCAGACCTGGCCTGTCGTGGCCTTCCTATTGGCCTATGGCTGGTCCTGCCGCTGCTGCTGCCGCTCGCGCCCGCCGCCAGACACTATTTTGTTTTC
Source organism: Phrynosoma platyrhinos (assembly GCA_020142125.1). Lineage (NCBI taxonomy): Eukaryota > Metazoa > Chordata > Lepidosauria > Squamata > Phrynosomatidae > Phrynosoma > Phrynosoma platyrhinos. Next base: position 8,272,015 of record CM034706.1, read on the forward strand.
CAAAAGGCATACGGCGTCATGTGCATGCACCCTGCATCGCACACGCATGCGTCCTACTTGGGCGCCATTTTGTGTTCCAAAATGGTGCCTGGAGTTGTGCGCATGCACGTGCAATGCCGCACACCTGCGCATGACTCGAGACACCATTTTGGAAGACAAAATGGCATCTGGAATCACGTGCATGCATGCATTCCTCTGCCCCCTTGGAAGATCTGGGGGCCAGCAAACCGGCCCCCTGATCAAAAAGTCCAGGGACCCCTGTCTTAGATCAAGTTAATTTCCAGCTTTCCCAGAGCTGCAACTTTCTATGGAGATAAATATGTACTTTATGTTAAATGTCATGCAGCTCCATACATATTCCCTTCTTTATCACCTTTTAGATGGGCCTTGGAACCTCTGCTCCATCCTTAGGCTGTTCAGTTACAGGCCTTTTATTGCTTAATATACAGTTGCTGACTTGGGCTGCATCAACAGCAGAATTAATGCAGTTTGACACCACTTTAACTGTCATGGCTCAATGCTATGGAATTCTGGGATTTGTCATTTTGTGAGATATTTAGTCTTCTCTGTCAGAGCACTCTGGTGCCACAACAAACTATAAATCCCAAGATTCCATGGGAAAGGCCCATAACAAAGTGGTGTCAAGCTGTATTAATTCTGCAGTGTGGCAGCAGCCTTGATTTTAAGTTATTTTGCATTGCCTGAATTATAAATTTGCTCTTGGATTAACAACTTGGTTAATTAATGTTTTATATTTTGGTTTGTATGTAAGCCTTCAAAGAAAGCCAGACGTAGACAGATACATATAGATATTCACGAGAACTGGCACTATCTGGAGCACTCTCATGGCAATCATTCTGCAATATTAAATCATAGAACTGTTCATCCTGAAGGGCCTGTAAACAGTTTCAAAAGGCTGCAGAGAGCTGATTCTCTGTCATTAACACTTAGACATTTTAGCCTTCTCTTTTGGGTTTTGAAAGCTTTTCTTATATGGGTCACTGTCGTCAGAGTCTTGAATGAATCAGAATACCTCCATCCTTGGAGCACACCAGGCTCTTATAAATTATTCCTGCTTTCTGTCCCATCTTATTGCTAAAGTCCTAGAACTGGCACTTATTTACACCGCACCAAAAATAGAGAAAATACATCATCATCTGGAAGGTGGGGCAGGGAAAAAACACAGTAGAGGATCTTCATTTACTTAAATGTCCTTATGTCCTTTTATGTGCGTAGATGTGTTAGAACTCATTGCTAATATTTAAATAAATACTGAAATGACTAGATAGAAATCAGTGTCTTGAATCCTGTTGGTATTTCCTCCGAGACCATGCCTATTAAATCAATTGCTGAGTGAGAAGTCAACACTTAAAACCTATTTTCCCAATGGACCTCTTCTAGATGAGATTACCCATAGGATTTATATCTATATCAGTGAAATGGTGACTTCATTCTGGGTGTTAGTCTGCCCTACAAAGGTACCGTGCTCTATTCCCACCTTGCATAGTTCATTTAATTTGTACTAAATCTTAGAATGAATTCATCATCCCACTGACATGGAAGCCTCCAGCCATCACTGAATAATATATAGAGCTCACTATAGTGTGGAAGATGGCAAAAAGATGGCTTGTGTGTCAGCTCAATTTCCTTCCAAGATGTTATGTTCTGAAGTGTGACTAGAAAGTGTCTGCTTTCCCTTCTTAGGGTTCTGTATCTTTGAAGTGGGTATAAAGAGGACAGCCCTTTAAAGGGGATCACTATTAAATAGGACTCTCAGACTGCGTCCGCACTACAAAAATAATCCAGCCAAACTAGATTTTTCTGCAGGGCAGATACAGCCTCAAAGGGCTTTAAAATGGGACAAATGGCCATACTACTTGGGCTTTTTTCTCAGAGCTTGGAAAAGTTGCTGTAATGGTTGATTACTCTTTTAGATATCTGTAATGCATTCTCCACGGGGCTGAAAAGAGTTCAGTTACTTCTGTTGGTCCAAAGAGATGCAACCAGATGATTTATTGGAACTGGTTATCACTCTGTTTCCAGTGCTGGTTTTGATCTTTAAAGCCCTATAGGACTCTGGTAGAGTTCGCAACCTTTTCATGACTACATTCACAAATTTCTGTTTTTCATGTTTGCAGATTTCCTGTTCATTTGTTTCACCACATCTACACTCCTCCTGCATCACTAATACCTGCAGCCATTTTCTTTCCCCCTTTCTTTCCATTGGACCATGTATTTAATTATGGACAAATATTGTAAGTAAAGCTGCTTATATGTTTTACAAAGAAGATCCAGCTTGCTTCTTTTCTGTGGTAGATCATGTGTATTTGCTTGTGCGTGTTTGTGGGTGCACTATACTGGTTGTTGTTTAGCTTCTGTCTTGCCAGTTTGATTACTCTGCTTGAGAGAACCACTGCAATCTCTCACGTTTCCCAACACATGTCCTCCCATATAAGGCCTTGTGATCTTTGGGGGAGGGTCCCACTACTCATCAAGTTCTGGGAATGTGAGATAAGGCCTTCTTGATGGTTACTATTAGGCCTTTGAAACCCCCTTTCTAGGGATGCTAAACTAGCCCTTCCTTGTTTTCCTTCTACCTGCAGGCAAAGAAGTTTTTAAAAATTGAAGCCCTTTCAAATAAACAACTTTTGATAGGATGCTTTACTGCTTTTAACTGAACTATTTTTAAAATTTATTTTTGCTATTTTTCACTGTATGTTTAAATCATTTTTGGACAATTTAAAAACATGCTATTAGAATGTTTCAGCTATGTTACATCAGTTTTAAGTTGTAAATTTCCTTGAGCCCTGGTTTTGGAGACAAAGCAGACTATAAGTAAAGTTTACAACAACAACTGCTACCAGTACTAGTACTAGTAGTACTATTTCTGCTTTTTAAAGTACAGCTCTCAGCCAGCAAGGCCTCTGTTTCCAAAAGTTAATTTCCAATCTTTGCCCACTCTAAAGTTTCAGGTTGACATGTGTGGTTTTGCACCAACATTTGAGCATGGGGACACCTAAGCTGAATGCAGCATCAGGCATCATTTTGGCATCATTCTTGATATGTTTCCTCTATATTTCTGAGTGTAATACCATATGTCACTTGCTGACTTTGAGTTTTGTATACAGTTGTGTTATATTTTGCTTTTGCAGTGCTGTACATTACTCAAATTGAAACACAATTGAGGAAGTTTTGATTTTGAAACAGAAAACATTTCCCTGGGTTTACCATTCTCCACTTGTGAATATTGAGCAGGATATGGAGCAGCTTGGAAATGTTCTAGCATAACACTTTACAGTTAAGAAGAATCTCATGGATTCAGCTCTTGAACTTCAAGTGAGTTTTGTGCTGCCTATAAGCATTTTTGTAATCAGTTTGAGTATTCTTTGAACTTTACTATATAGTATGTGTATAATAAATTGTAATTATAGTTTGTGTGATTATAGCAGGTTATGAATATCACAATATGTTATAACTGGAGACATTGATGTGAAATAACAGGCATGATTGCATTTTCATAGACAATTTGACAGTCTTTTGCAATTGTAAATATACATACTACTTCTCATTAATTCACTGATATTACAGATGCATTATTGCTATTGAGGATTTTTTTAATCAGTTCACAGCTGTTGTATTGCCTGGTTCAATATTTGATAGTTTTGAGTACATTGTAGTTTTTGTGTTTCCACTCTGAAGTTCCATTAGAAAATCAACAGGCATACAGAATCTGCTTTATTGTCCTGAAGCTATGAAGGGGTTAAAAGGATGAAGAATGCCTTTAAAAATAAAGTAACAATAAGAAAGAAAACCTGGAGGAGTAATAGAATATATTTTTCAATGATTTATGGGCTGGAACAAGTAAATCCGGTAGCCAGATGGATCTGCAGCTTTAGTCAGCCAAATCCACTTTCTCCAGGCAAAAACATGTCAGGTCAGTCAACTGGCTAAGACCTGCAAAAGTTTTGCTAGGCAAGGCCTGGGCTGAGTATATTCTACAGCAGTGGTGTGCTGTTCTGTTTAGCTGTGTGCAATATTATTAATTTCTCTCCTTATCTCTGTAAACTCTCTCTGTATACATTGTTACATTGTATATTTATGGTTTTAATGCTTCTCTACAGTTCATCACTTCTGCTCTCCAAAGGGGAGAAAATGATAATTTTTTTAAAAAAGTAGGGCCATGTTGAATACTCAGCTTGGTGTAGTGGTTTGAATATTGGATTAGGACATTGGGAGACCAGGGCTCAATTTGTTACTCAACCACAATAACCCACTGGATGATCTTGAAGAAGTATCTCAGACTTAGAGGAAAGCAATGGTAACTCTTGCCAAGAAACCCCTATGATATACTTGCCATAGGTTGGGGTTGACTTGAAGTCACATAACAACCACCACCAAACCACCTTAATCACATGTTGCATAAGTAGTAGATCAAAAGGGAGGTAATTCTAGTGACTATTGAGCCTTCCGGCTACAAACATGGTTGAATGCAGAATCAACTCAACTCAATCAACTCAGTGGCTACCATTCACCTCAGCATCATTTGCCAGTCTCTTAATCTAATGTGCCTTTAGAAGTTAACCGTAGGGCTCTTGCCCAAAAATAGAATGTTAGAGATTGGCCAATAATGATTAAGAATGGTGGGATCAGGGGGATGGGGGTTAGTAATGGCATCAACACAGCCTCTTTTAGGCAGGATGGAAACTTCCCTTGCTGCAATGAGGATGTGCCACTTTCTTTACTCACTTGGCTAGTCCTCCTCTAGCTGCTTTCAGAGGCCAAGAGGGTCAAGAATCCAGTATACATGTGGTGGCTTTCAGCTCTCCAATGAAAACCACATCCTCAGGTTGCACAAATTGATACTTATCCAACAATACAGGACAAGCAGGTGCCAAGATTACATCTACTAGACTTGTCTCAACTACAGAATCCAATTTGCTTACTCATCATCTAAGTGGCCACAAATTGCACCTTATGTTGCAAAAGGCCCCATCAGAGGTTTTTAATTACAATCCCAGAATGCTTCAGAGACTAAAAGACAAACCAATGGCTTCAAATTACAAGAAAAGAGATTCAACCTAAAAATTAGAACTTCCTGTTTAACAGTGCCTCAGAGGGTGGCCGACTCATCATCTTTAGATGTCTTTAAGTAGAGGATGGATGGACATCTTTCAGAACATGCTAGGAAATTACTCTTAATCCAGCAACCTCTTCTGCCTTTGTATGTGCCCTGGTTACACTAGCATATCTATTTTCCCAGACACTGTGTAAAGAGATAGCCAATGCCTCCTTATATAATATATTTGCTAGGCAGTGAATTGGCTGCAGGGTGGGTCCATCTTGACCCAAACTACTCCTAAAACTCCCTTGTGCCACCACCAGCAGCAGCAGCTGCCTTCATGTGCCCTCTTTAGTAATGGCTCCCCATGTATGCCAGAAAAACATGACATTCTGCCAACTTTAAACAGGATCTGAGCAATTGTATGCATACTGGGCATCTCCCATGTTTTCACAACAGAACTGCAAATACTGGTGGATATGACCACTATTTGCTCAAACATTCACTGAATGGGTGTGTGATCATAATTATACACCAATAATCCCCCCAAGAAGAAAAACTCTGAAGGCAGGACAGGATGTATGGTATTCTATTGGTCTTAAAGGAAATGAACTGGCTACCATCACACTTCTGCACTGGATTCAATAGGCTGCGGGTGACATTCAGACCTGGTACCCAGGTATCTAAAGGATATATATGTTTCACTGAGGACTGAGGTCTGCTTGTCTCCCACTAGTGGAAACTGCACTGTGGGGGGAACATGAGAAAGGGTGGGATGCCTTCCCCTTTGCAAGCCTGAATAATACCAACAATGGCTTCAGGCCAGCACTAAGCTAAACTTTAAGCTTTTCGTTTAAGCCTTTGGGACTTCATTGATTTCCCCTGCAACAAATGCACATATACGTGGTTGCAAATTGTTTAATAGCAATAGCAATTACATTTTTTATACCGCTTTATAGTACTGAGCAGTCTCTAAGTGGTTTACAGTCTGTAAGCCAATTGGCCCCAACAACCTGAGTACTCATTTTACTAAACTATTATGAAATGATGGAAGGCTAAGTCAACCTGGGACCCTGCAAGATGTCACACACAGTAACGTTTTGGCTGCAGTACCAGCGTTTAACTACTGCATCACCAGGGCTTTTTAAAGCTTTTAAAGCTGCTGAACTTTATTTTATTTAATCAGTTTTTAGTCTGCTTAAATTATTTTTAACATTTAAAATTGGTTCTAAGCTGTTTAAGTTGATCTTACTTGCACCACATATTCTCAAACAGAATTCCATGCATAGAGTTCTGGTAGTTGGATGAAGGAACAGAATTGTTTCCCTAGCAGAGACATCACTAGGTGAGTGTGAGGGGGTGTGGGCCTCACAAATTGACACCTTAAGGTGGTGTGTGACACTACTGCTTCCCAAACATCTGCCTTTGGGCAGAAATGAGTTGTGGCATCACCTGCATCCCTTTAAAATGCTGAAGAAATGGTGTGAGTGGGGCAAGGCTCAGTAGGAGGAGAATGGAAAGGCCCCAGGTTTTAAAAAATAAATTTATAATTTAAAAAAATTCTTTAAAACATCAAGTCTTGCCATATTCTCACTTTAACCATATGAAAAAATGTGCATTTGAATACATTTAGCCTGTGCATACAACACTGAAGTTTAAAGATATAATTTTAATTTTGCTAGCTGTTTTATGTCACAAATATTACCGTTACATTCAGTGATATATGGGAATTACTATTTATGAGTAACATTAATGCAAAAAAAAAAATACTAAGGATTCTGCATGGTGTGGTATGCACTGGGTGACACCAACCCTAGTGATGCCACCGATCCTTAGCAGTCAAATAAATTTCACAGCTCCCCTCTTTAGTATGGAAGACTTTATACACACAGTTAGACCTGCAAAAAACAATATTAATTTATATTAATTTATTCTAGATCAGGAATGAGACTCATGAAGTCTGTAGGTCCTGTGCTTCCCCTTTACAACCATTCTGTCTCCATGTCCCTGGTTATTACTATCGTTCCCAGTACAAGGAAATTATGTCCTTAGGGGTATATTTTCCTTCGAGATATGCCTCACACTTTGTTTTAGCACAAAATCTACCTTCTAAAACTGGATTTTTTTAAAAAAGTATTTCCTCAGCCATTTTGTGTCTAGGGGAGAGTGAAAGGTGCTTGGATAGCATCCAGCTGCAGAGGTGACATTGCCCACCTGGATCTCCAGTAAACAAGTAGATATTTTATGAAAGACAATGTTTGTCATGCCTTGAGAGCACAGATAAATGTGTTGCTGTTCACAAAATCACTTTAAAGAACACTGCCTGAAGCAAAAGATGAGGCATAAATTATTTACAATAACACAATCAGCAGTGAGAGCTCTCATCCAGGGCATTGCTCCAATTAAGAACTAATTGAAAGGCCACTTTTTGAATCTGTATGTGATAAGTAAATTGGTTAATCATGCCAACTAATTGATGAATGCATTTATTCCAGATGGAATATGAGCTCCACCAGCAAAGTGAAGAGGAAACTGGAATAGAGAAAACTCCAGAGTGTCAATGGAAATAAATAAATCAGAAGGTAACTTGAGTGAGCAACCAAAACAAGTAGGATCTGGTCACATATTTCCTAAAATGTCATTGGCGGAAGACCAATGAAAGATTACTAGCTCACTCCCCCTTCTGCCAACTAATGTAAATTTTGTGTAAGTCAGCTGAAAATTCTTGGTTATTCACAGTTAAAATGCTGGAGGGATAGATAGCAATGCAGCAGTAACATTAGAGAGATGTCACAAGTGGTTTAATAACTAACTCTGGAATTAAAAGCTGAGATAGCTAAAATGTGTCTTGCTAACACTTCAAAGAAGCTCTGAGGCAAAAGCCTTGCAGTTAACTCCAAGACACATGTTAAATTAGGAGACTGGCAAATGGTGTTGAGCTAACATGCAGTTCAGCCAAACCTACTAAGTATAGAACAAACACTTGTTGGTCACCAACAACCAATATAAATACAACCACACAAAGTTATAGAATGGGATCAAAACACAGGTGGTGTCTGCATGGTGTAGAATACACTAGAATAGTGATCTCCACACCTGGTTCTCCAAATGTTTTGGACCTCAGCTCCCAGAATTCTTGTCTGTTGGCCAAGGTGGCTGGGGTTTCTGGGAGCTGAAGTCCAAAACAACGACAACAGCAACAGCAGCAGCAGCAGCAACAACAACAACAAAATTTATTTGTATCCCTCCTGTCTATGCAACACAACTGGGGCGGCTTATACAATAACACATACAATCCCATCTCCCAGCAGCCCACCCCCCCTAAAATACAATTAAACAATCATAGTTTAAAACATACCTAACAAAGTTTAAAACAAAGTTTGAGAATCACTGCTCTATGAGCAACTGAGAGTATTCTGCCCCTAAACCTGCCCTGATATTTTCCTGTTACCTGGGCATTTTGGAGCAACAGCTGGTGACTGCCATCAGCCATCACTGCTCTGGGACTCTCTCTCTCTCTGACTCCAAAAAATGTGGTGCTCACCATCGATCACATAGCTGGGTGCCTCATTCTGACCCCAGAATGACTCACGCCAGTGGTGGCAGGAGGCACAGCAGGATGTGTTGTAAATAGCTGCCCACTATCACTCTGGAGAGCTCCAGGAGAACTGGAGCAAAAGGGTGGTTTGCAAAATCCATGATAAGGGTGGTATATGGCAGATTTGGTGCTGAACTGTCCATACATCATCTGGACGGTTTGTACCAGAATTGGGGATTGGACTTTGTGTCATCAGGACTAAACACCATGAGGACGGGGGTGGGGGGACATGGTATTTGACCCATGCACACATGGCCAACAAGATACTATAAAGTGGGGTGGGCAACTGTGGAAGTGCAGAGGGCTGCATTTACTCCCTCCAGGACACTTTGGGGAGGGCACACCTCTACATCCACATGCACTCCCACAAAAAAATGCCCTCAAATGCCCTGAAAAGGAATATGGGGACCACATCTGCAGGCCTTGCTGACCATGTTAGGCCCAGGAGAGGCCTTTTTAAAAAGTCAGAATGAGAAGTCACTTCTTGTTCACTTTGTTTTTCTTTTTGTTGTTGTTTTTGTTGTTGTTGTTGTGTGCCTTCAAGTCACTTCTGCCTTATGGTGACCCTAAGGTGAACCTATTATGGGGTCTTCTTGCCAAGATGTATTCAGAGAAGTTTGCCATTGCCTTCCCCTGAGGCTGAGAGCATGTGCCTTGTTTAAGGTCACCCAGTGGGTTTCATTGCTGATCTGGGAATTGAACCTGGATCTCCAGGATCCTAGTCAGAAATTCAAACCACTATGCCATGCTTGTTCACTTCCTGTTTCAAAAAATATCTCTTCTGGGCCTAATTTGGCTTGGAGGGCAAAATGTGCTGGAAATACTCCCCACACCATTTCAGGGACAACGAGGGTCACTCACTATTTGAAGTTTTGGAGGAAATAAGACTTTCCTTCTAACAAAATCGTGTATAAAGGCTCAAAAAGAGTGAAAAATTAGTTTTCCTAACCAGAAAGCTCTGCAGGGCTCATGATGTTGACCTTCATAAGACAAGTGATCGTATTTATAAGAAAAATTCCATGACTGTGGTAAGAATGGGGCTCGTGTGGCAATGTCCATAATTTGTCATAGTATTCCATTCACTAAAATAGAAGAGGCACCTCAAATTGTATATTTGTAACTTTATTCAGGAAGTTTATGGATTTTCAGTTCATCTGGTTAATAGCAATGCTTCCATTAGGGTTAAATCTTAGAATAGGGTGACCAAACTATGGCTCTTCCAGATGCTGTTGGACTACAATTCCCATTAACCCTAAACAGCATAGACACTAGTGTTTATTGGTGGGAATTACAGCACTGCAACATCTGGAGGAGAGCAAGTTGACTATTCCTGTTTTTTAATAGCCAAGTTGAATGGTAGTCTGTTGTAACTTGTGGAAACTGACCCTATATAAGCATTTAGATTGTTGTTGTTGTTGTTAACCACCCTCGAGTTGATCTCAACTCATGGTGACCCTGTGGATGAGACATCTCCAAGACCCCTTATCCTCCACTACTCTTCCCAGTTTCTGCAGATTCATACCTGTGATTCATACCTTAATTGAGTCTATCCATCTAACATATGGTCTTCCTCTCTTCCTAATTCCTTCTATTTTTCCAACATTATTGTCTTTTCTAACAAGTTGTCTCTTCTCATGATGTGACCAAAGTACAACAGCCTCAGTTTAGTCATCTTTGCCTCCAAGGAAATTTCAGGCTTGATCTGCTCTAGGATCCACCTATTTATTCTTTTTGCTGTCCATGGTATCCTCAGCACTCTTCTCCAACACCACACCTCAAATGAAATTATTTTCGTTTTGTCCATATTCTTATCCAGTTCTCACATCCATACATGGTAATGGGAAATACAATTGTTTGTACGATTCTGACTTTTGTGCTTAGTTGTATATCTTTGCTCTTTAGGACCTTTTCTAGTTTTTTCATAGCTGCCCTCCCCATTCTTCTTCTTCTTCTGGTTTCTTGACTGCCATCCCCATTCTGATCTATGCTTGATCCCAGATATAGGAACTCTTTTACTATTTCTATTTCCTCATTGTCTAGATTGAACTTCTGAAGATCCTCTATGGTCAGTAAGCCTGTCATTGCACTTTCTTCCTTGACCTTTCTCAATAGTTTCTCTAGATATCCAATGCTTTCTGCCAGTACTATGGTGTTGTCTGCATATCTTAGATTATTGATATTTCTTCCTCCTATTTTCACTCCTCCTTCATCTGTGTCCAAGCCTGCTCTTCATATAATATGTTCTGCATACAAATTGAAAAGATAGGGTGAAAGGATGTATCTTTGCTAATTGGGAACCATTCTGTTTCTCCAAGCATTTAGATGCAGGTAGATAAATGAAATTACATCAGTCTCATGAAGACATATGATACTTCATTTAATCTGATAAACTTTACTGTGATGCAGGAGATGTTGTTTCAATTGTAAGAGACCAACATACTGTCTTGTCTAGAATACTCTATGTCAGCAGAATAAGCAGCTGTTTGTTTTAAAATGAAACTAGCTTACAGAAATGCAGTTAAAAGCTAGTCAGATGAGGGAATAACATTTATGGGTCTTCTAGTGCACCTTGCCAAAAAATTTTATAATCTTCACAAGATTAGAATTTGCTATGCAAGTCAGAAAACACTATCCTCATCAATAATTTCTTATTTTTATCTTTTCAGCAATGCTAGGGGATCCACTTCCCATGGAAGACAGACATTGTTGTGTTGGCCAAGTGGAAACCATTGGCAAGAAATCTTCTGCAGTAAGTACCAGCCTATTCAGTTAGCACACAAAATGAGAAAACAGAACCTGTTTTATTAAATGTATCAGTCTAAAAGACACACACTTGGTTTCCACCATCCACCAATCAGACTGCTGTCATAAGAATATTGACAAATACTTTGGAATTCACTCCTGTCATTTTGAGCTCACCTGAAAATGTCCTTGTCATTCCAGATGTCCTGTATTTCGTTGTTGTTGTTGTCCTCATTTGCAGTCAAGTCACCTTTGATTTGCTATGATTTCATGTAAAAGAGACCTCCAAGAGCCCTGGTCATCAACTGCTCTGCCTAGGTCTCGTAGACTCAGGGCTGTGGCTATTTTTATTGAATCAATCAATCTATATGCAGTGTTCCTCTTTTTCCTACTGCCTTCCCCATTACTGGGTCTTATTATCTTTTTCTAATGAGTCATGCCAGTTTGTGTTATGTACAATACCCTGAGTTTAACCAGTGTTTTAAATCTGTAATACTTTATAGCAACAGCAATAGTAAGTTCATTTCTATACTGCTATTCGTTACTTGATGTATACAGCACACAAATACAGCTGCTAAGAAGAGCTATACTGCTTATCAATGCACTTAAGCACCCCCTAAGAGTTTTGCAATGTGTAAACTAATTGCTCCCCAACAAGCTGGGTACTCATTTTAGCAACCTTGGAAGGATGCAAGCCTGAGTCGAGCCTGAGCCCTGGCTGCTATTGAACTCGCAACCTTTGGTTCATGAGTGGGCTGCAGTACAGGCATTTAACCACTGTGCCACCAGGGCTTTAAAATATTGTTACTTGCCTTGAGCCCCATTATTGGAAGAAATGCAGGATATAAATGAATATAATAATAATAATAATAATAATAATAATAATAATTTTGAAATGTTTAAAGCAATTTTGACTAATATAACTATAAAATATGTGCAGCCTGGATAAAATCAGTTTGACCCACAGGCTTTAATAAAAAGCCCAGTTTTAATTTGGTGCCAAAATGATTCAAGTGCCAACTGGGTCTCTAGAGGGAGGGAACTGCACAAACAATTGTACTGTAAGAGCTGTTCATTCATGGAATAGACTGCCTCAGAGGTGTGTGTGTGTGTGAGGACTCTCATGTCATTGGAGGTGGAAGTTGGATGGGCATCTTTCAGGAGTACTTTAGTTGTGCGTTCCTGCATAGTAGGGGGTTGAACCAGTTGGTCTTTTCAATCTCTTCCAGCTCTAATATTCTGTGAAACATTAACTTTCACGGAAGGCTCTCTGAGCCTAAGGATATGTCAAGGCTGCATTTCTTCTCAGCTTGAGGTCTAGTACTACTGAAGGCTTGAAGAGTCATTGCTGGGATTCCCTCTCCATTGCCTTATGTGGTTTTCCAGGCCTGTTTTATCTGTTGACCTCTCGCTACCTGCTGTAAAAACTGACTCACCAATTGCTGAATGCAGAGCTTTAGCAGCTAAGTCAAAACAGCAAATGAGAGCAGTGAATCATCCCCAGTTCTACTCATATTTTGACAGACAGCCCATTAGTGGCTTTATAGATTCACTTTTCATATGTGACCCCCCCCAAATTTAAATGCAGTAGTGGATAGTGGCTTCCATTCTGGGTTTGAGTCTAAATTTTAAAGGAGGTATTGAAAGTCATGAACCCTATCTAAAATACCTATTTAGCACTTTAAATAATTCATTTAAAATTTGAACTAAAACTTAGAATGGATTCACTGCCCCCTCACATGCAACCCACCAGCTACCACTAGTTAAGTGGCATCTAAATTAGAATTAGAGATGGAGCTAGAACACCATAGCAATAAATGTTTGGAACTGAAGGGAGTTTAGATGCTAGAGTTTATGGAGATGTTGGTTTTCTGCTGAATTCCTAATGATTTGCTCCACCATTTCTTTACCACTATCCAGTTATTTGTGGTCCTTGTGGTTTTATGCCCTCAAGTCATTTCTGAGTTATGGTGATCCTAAAGCAAGCCTATCAAGAGGTTTTCTTGGCATGATTTTGTTCAGAGGGACTTTGGTTTTGCCTTCCTCTGAGGTTGAGAAAATGTGACTCTCAGCCAAAGTTACTGAGTGGGTTTCCATGGCCAAGCAAGGATTCGAATGCTGGTCTCCAGAGTTGTTGTCCAACACTCAAATCACTACACCATGCTGGCTTACTTTATATTAGCTTTATATTTATGGCACTCTTTAAATATTTGAAGGGATGTCATACTGAAGATGGAACAAGCTTGTTTTCTGCTGCTCCAGAGAATAGGACATGGAGCAATGGACCCAAGCTACAGAAAAAGAGAATCTATCTAAACATTAGGAAAAACTTCCTGATGCTAAGATCTGTTTGACAGTGGAACACACTCCCTTGGAGAGTCTGAAGGTTTTTAAACAGAGGCTGGGTGGCCATCTGTCAGGAGTGCTTTCATTGTGTTTTCCTGCATAGAAGAGAGTTGGAAATGACTTGAGGCATACAGCAGCTACACCATTATGACCCAATAAATGCTGTAATCTTCTTCAGCTGTAATATTAGTCCTTTTGATTGCTTCTGCCTTATCTACTGGAGTGGAATTCAGAACTTAGGTTAACACTAAAATGATGTGAATATATTTCCATGACTGTACTGTGATTCCAATAAGCACACTGATGACCTACTCATTTTCTCCATTGGTGTGAAGAATGGTTGACTTATCCATAGATCCTGCATATTAAAAATCAGTGTAGCATCCTGAATTGATGTGAGTACCATCTCATTTTGTGGGTGGCTGTAGAAGACTGAACTACTACTCTTATTATTAAAGCTTATTATGATCCTCTCTGTAGAAAGCTATATCCATAACTACAAAACAGCTAGATGTAAAAGCAGCTTTTTCAAGAGAAAGAATTATACTATCTAGAAGTTAGTGCAATAACATTTGTATGTCAAAAGTGTATGCCCTCTTTGCCTGGGGTTAGAATTTATTTATTTATTTATTGCACTTATATCCTACCTTTCTCCCATATGGGATCCAAGTAATTAATGATGTCCCCTGAAATATTTCCTTGGACAGTTGTTTCACAAATTGCATACCACCAGGAGAGAGCCTGGGTTTACTGTATGTAGGAAAGCAGAATTCTCTAGGATAAGAAAGAAGTTACAATTGGAAGTAGCAAATCAGACCATCAAGGGATATCAAGAACAGACTACTGAGGTTCTATTTGTTTTTAATGACTTGAAAAATGAGCTGTGTCAGCTGAAGAAAACAAAGAGATAAATTAAAAGTATTTTCTGAGGAATAGTGCCTTCACCCCCAAATCCTGCCTTTTCACCCAAACTCCCTGTTCACCAGGACCAGCCTGGCCATTCATACTACACAGCTATGGCAACAGGGATATTTGGTGAGGTACTTGAACTCTCTGATTGATAATCCCAAATGCTTCCCTAAATTATAAATTCCAGAATTCTACACAATGGTATTTTGGAAGATAACATGGAATAATAGCACTATAATTCTGTAGGGTTTAATGGATGAAATCAGCAAAAGTTTGCATTTCTAGTGAATCTGCAATTAATGATAGAAACCCATGGACAGAACTTGGATACTGGATCACCTGATATACAAAGGAATCATTTTGTTTAGCTGTGGAAAAGCATTGGGCTGAATCCAGATTAATTCACTGAAATGACTTGAGATGAGTCATGACTAACTTGTTACACTGATTTTAATGGAATCTAATTCAGCTGAGAGCCTTTGCAGACTGCTAGAAATAGTGCAAATTGAGTCCACTTTAACTGCCCTGTCTCAGTACTAGGGAATCATGGGAACTGTATTTTATTGTGGCACCAGAGCTCTCTGACAGAGAAGGCTCAATGTCTCAGAAAAAACAAGACAAAAACAATTCCCATGATTCCCTAGCACTAACCCTAACCCTTAAAGTGGACTCAATTTACACTATTTCTGGCAATCTGCAAAAGCCCTTAATCTGCATTGAGTCCAGGGCCTTGGATCAAAGGTCATTCCTCTCTACATGGTGCTTCTCTGCCACCCCCACCTCCACATGGCAGAAGAGGGTTGGACTGAATGGCCCTTGGGTCTCTTCCAACTTTATGATTTTATGATTCCATTATTCCATTGGCTAGTAAATGGCCATGGGGAGATACAGCATGTAGAGGGAGGTTTAGGGGATGTAGGTAAAGAATTCCCACCTTTACGACAACCAAAAAAAGAAATAATGGGGGGTTGCAGACTGCTAGAAATAGTGCAAATTGAGTCCACTTTAAGGGTTAGGGTTAGGGTTAGGGTTAGGGAATCATGGGAATTGTAGTTTATTTTGGCACCAGAGCTCTCTGACAGAGAAGGCTCAATGTCTCAGAAAAAAAACAGTTCCCATGATTCCCTAGCACTAACCCTAACCCTTAAAGTTGACTCAATTTGCAGTATTTCTGGCAGTCTGCAACCCCCAAATGTCTGTTTAACCCCCAAATGTCAGTCTGGCAGTCTGCAACCCCCAAATGTCAGGATGCCAGCATGCATCTCAACTATTGTCAGCAGCTTTCTAATCTTTAGGAATAGATTGAGGGATAAGAGACTGCAGAGATAAGTGGGAGACAGGGAAGCTGATCCTGGATCTAGATCAGTAATTCAAGCTGTGGTGGTTATATTGACATGATATACAATCTCTACTTTTGGTTTCTGATCTGTGATGACCTGTGCACACATCAGAGACATCAAGTTTGAAAATGTTTATGTATACATTCAAGAAAACTGGAGAAACTAAAAGATGCACATATATGGACTTGCTTCTGAGCAAGTGTATTCAGAATCTAGGCCCTAGATCTTCTGCCTCTCCCTCTGGTCTTTAAAACTTTGAGCTCAGCAGAGAAGTCCATCATTTAAAGAGGAACCAGATAATCTGCTTATTCAGATGGAAAGACACTTCATGGATAATTAAAGTTGATGAAGCCTTCAGGCGGCAAGGTGTCAAAGCTGAGGAGTGAGGGATAAAGAGATAAAATGAGATAGCACCAAGCAAATACTTTTTTCAACAGGCCAGGAACAGAGTCTGTCAAATTTGATTGTAGTGTTTATTTGAAAAGCCAGGACCAGAGAAATTAAATCTAATCTAGAGCATGAGAAAGAGACAAGTGTAGGGACATGTAAGGATCAGTTGTGAGCACTGTTGACTCTAGTGTATCATGTGTTGGGATTCCTTACAGGAATGACACGCCAGACAGAATGAATGGGGGCACAATGCTTCTTGCTGCTTGTTTGCTTGAGGAATCAGTGCTTTCCTCAGCCTTTTTATTAGCAACTTGTTTACAAGATGGTCAATGCTGTCCATTACTCATTAACTGACAGAAGATGCTATTTCCCTGTGTCAGGCTCAAAGGTCAAAGTAAGTAAACAGGACAGGAAACCAGCCAAGTTATTCATTAGGGGTGTCTTCCTGTGTAAACACCAGCCAGGCTTAGATATTAAACTTATGCATAAAAAACACAGAGAGAAATTTGAGGACCCTGTGGCTTGCCAGCAAAATTCCCATAATCATGCTTACCTTCAATCCAGTGAGCTGACTGAAAGGTCTCCCCACCAACCAGTGGAGTTATGTCCATTAATTTTGATCTCAGGAAGAAGAGGTTTGCTGAGGTCTCAGCATTTTTTCAACTTCCCTTCTTCAAATTTAAATCCAAACTGATGAACAGCACTGAGAGCTGTTTGACAGTGGAACACACTCCCTTAGAGTGTGGTGGAGTCTCCTTCTTTGGCGGTCTTTAAACAGAGGCTGGATGGCCATCTGTCGGGGATGGTTTGATTTTGAGTTCCTGCATGGCAGGGGGTTGGACTGGATGGTCCTTGAGGTCTCTTCCAGATCTAGGATTCTATGAATCTATTTGGCAGAACACTGGAAATGTTTAAGATTTAGAGATGGGGGACACCCGATTTTCTTATCTGGATACCATGTACCCAATATTTCCAAAGGGATGCAGTGACTTAAGTGGTTTAGATGCTGACTCTGTTGATTGCAAGGTTGGCAGGTTATCAGTTTGAGGCTCGGGTGCTGCATGATGGGGTGAGCTCCTGTAACTAGACCCAGCTTCTGCTAACCTAGCAGTTCAAAAGCATGCAAATGCAAGTAGATAAATAGGTAATTCGGTGGGAAGGTAAACAGCATACTGTGCAATCATGCTGGCCTCATGATCACAGAGTAGTCTTTGACAACGCGGGCTCTTTAGCTTAGTAACAGAGATGAGCACCGCCCTCTGTGGTTGGACATGACCTGACAACCTTGTCAATGGAGAATATCTTTACCTTTTTAATATTTCCAAATGCTACACACATCACATTTTGAAGCACATAGGTATGCAAAGCTATTGTGTACTGTTGTTATATACCTTCAAGCTGCCTCCAACTTACAGTGTTATCAGTTATGCTTAATAAATATGAACATTAGATCTTGATGAATGCAACAGGAAAGCTGCCTGTTGCCAGAGTCTAAAGAATTCATATTGGACAAGGTTGGGCTGTGGCCTGGAGTCTTTGTTTATCTTGTTGTGTGCCTTGAAGTCATTTCTGACTTGGTAAGAGTCGTTCAAAAGAGGTTTGTCATTGTTTTTCCCTGAGGCTGAGAGCATGTGATTTGCCCAAGGTCATCCAGTGGGTTACATGGCTGAACTGGGAATCAAATCCTGTTCTCCAAAATCATAGTCCAACACTCAAACCACTATGTTACAGTATTTATATATTCTGTCCAGTATACTTTGTGTAGCTTTACAGTAAGAATAACATATTAAAATGCTACCTTCCCTTTTGTAGAAAACACCTCACTGTGGCAGGGCTTTGCATGTTCTATACCTCTACAGTTACAGTTGCGTTTTGGAATGGTTTGCAATGTGTTGAGCCACTTGGGTAGGGTGTTGAGTGTGAAAAAATTCCCAGAAACATTTAAAAAGGGGGACTGTTTTTGTTGGCATCCCAAGAGATTCAACCAGGGGAGGCATGAGGGTGGAAAATTGGCCCCCTATGCAGTTTCCCACCCTGTCATACATGTTGACTCACTATACCACAATTGATTTAATTAACCTCCATGAATTGGGACTAGAGGATGCCAGTCATTTTTATGCCATGATGGCTCACTTCAGTATGTCCTCCTTAGCTGGCAAGCCTGCAAATCCCACCCCATGCACCAGCTACTTTTTTTTTGTAGTCTCTAGGTGCCTTCCCTCTCCTTTCTTTGTTCAACACATTTGCACAAAAGGGGATATTATTATGTCTTTCTTGATTATGAAAATATCCTCAGTCTTGTTTTATCAGGTTTTATTCAGCAGGAGTGTAATTCAATTTTCCCTTTCATTGGGTGACTCAGATGAAAGGGCATCTGGCTTTTTATATAATTGCACAGCATGAAGAGGACTCAGAGAGGGCTCTTGGATGCTTCCTTGCTTGCTCTTTTTCAAGCATGCCAGTAGCAACAAATGCTGCAACAGTGAAAGAGAGCAACCAGTTTCCACATGCAAAGTGTGAGACAGCATGACCCACAGATTCCATGATTAGAGCAGAGTGTGTACTCTGAACACTCCCATCACGTGCACAATAAAATGGCATCTGAATTTGAGATAAAAGAAAACAAAAATTCTCAGAAGAACCTAATATTCTGCAGATAGTGGAAGTATTCTGGCAAGATGTTTTGACTGTAAATCAGGACTGGAGAAAGTGTGTCTCATTTTCTGTTTCTAAACTTTTTCTGGAAAGAAAACAGGCAGTGGAGGAAGTAAAACAATATTTAAATGGCACATTGTACCCCCTCGATACTTTTCTTCCTGCATGGGGAGTGATCAGAGTGGGCATGTATCACATTGAGGTCCAGGAAGGGCAAAGTTGGCCATTAGCCCCTCAGAAGAGGCTCACTTCTATTGTTGAACAAGCTGGATCTGTGGCAGCCAGAGCAGGGACTTTTTATGGGTGGCACCTGTGGTTCTGTGCACAGTAAGTATTGCCATGTAAAATGGGTTTAAGTTAAAAGGGGCTACAATAGTGATCTAGTGCAAACCCTTGCTATGCAGGAATACACAACTAGCACTCCAGAAAAGATGGGCTCAGTTGGTCAACCAGTTATGAATCCTGGGGTTTGTAATTTTATAAGGTCACTAGCCTTAACTGCCAAAAGGTGCGGGTGCCTCACAAAACTGTAAATCATAGTATTCTGTAGGAGGGAGCCATGGCAGTTAAAGTGGTGCCAAACTGCATTATTTCTAGAATGTAGATGCACCCTAAGAGAGGCAGTATAGTGTAGTGGTTTTATTGTTGGACTGCAACTCTGGAGACCAGGGTTCAAAACTTGGTTCAGCCATACAAACCCACTGGGTGACCCTAGACAACTCACACTCTCTCAGCCTCAGAGGATGGCAATGGCAACCCCCTCTGAAGAAACGTGGCAAGAAAACCCCATGATAGGTTTGCCTTAGCATCACCATAAGTAGGAAATGACTTGGAGGCAGCAGCAGGAGCAACAACAGATGCACCCTAGGGCTGCTAGTGGGGGGACAAAAGCACTGACAGGTGGTCCTCCTGTAGCTGATCAGGATAGGAGGGTCTGGTGTGTAATGAGGTGGTTTTTGCTTCCTTCTTCAGGCGGCATGACAGCTAAAGCCACTCCTGCTGGCAGAGATCTATCCTCATCTTACAGAATTCTGTAAAAAGCCATGAAAACTGAAGGCACTGTTTTGTTGTTGCTGCTGCTCATTTGTTTTTAAGCCTATGTGTGTATAACTGAAATAATAATATATGTGTCTGCTATTTGCATAAATTTAAAAGACAATCCTCTGCCTCCATGGGGAGACAACCTAGAGAAAAACTTGTCAAGACCATGTGGCACCCTGGTCTGGAAAATGAGATGGATGTGACCACTGAAAGGAACTTGAACAATGGTAACAGGGTTACTACAGTTCAAGTGGCAGGTGCGTGAGCCAGCATTTGGAAAGCTGTGCATCATGGGAGGTCTGATGCAACATGCACAGTAGGTGAGACCAGCCAGGTATGCATCATAGGAGGCCTGATGCAACAAGCACTGGGGATGAAACCAGCCAGGTTTCATTAGTACATGGATATCACATGTTCTTAAGAAGACCACCTATATATGTGGGAGAGAGTCAGAATCTCTGTTGTTGGTTATTTGTGGTTGATGAAGCACTTCATTGGTTTGTATAGCTGTGAGTATTCAAGACTGATGTCTGATAATCAATGTATCTTTGTAAATATTTGCAACAAAGATTAAAGCCCTCATTGAGTGAAGTCTCGCTCTCTAGCGATTCATTTCTCCAAGCTGAAAGCAGCAGCCTGCATGTAGGAGGATTTTTCCTGTGCTGTCTGGTGCAAGATTCTTCACAGAAGACCATCTTCTGGCCATTCCTGTCTAAGTGCATCAACTCTATGTGTGTGTATGCTAGATCCTGCCTGTCTGCATACCCCAACAAAACTCAAGGCAGATAACAGCAGAGGAAAGTAACAGAGGTAGAATAAAGTGTCATACTGTCCTGCTTTCAACCACAAACAAGATTCAGAGTTCCCAAATCAGTAAGCCATGGAAGCAAGAGGTATTCGGTGTCAAACAGTCAGGGGTCAAGAAAGCTGTAAATCAGAGTCAGGATTCCAGGGAATCATGGTAGCCTAGTCCATGGTTCAGGAGTCATAAATCTGATAAACACACTTTTCATAAGTCAAGCTGTCAAACAGTGGACTGAAGTTGTACTCAGCAAGATAGCTGGTAGTTTCAAATTCCTTATATAAGCAGGATGTTCAGCCAATGCCCAAATCCCAGGCAATATTTAAGGAGAGCATTCCAAAGCTGTGCTTTTCCTGATGCCTTGACTGCAGTCTTTTGCATCCTCTGCTGAAAATGGTCTGAACCAGATGCTTGAGCCTCTCCTCCAGCTCCTCTTCCTGCTCTAAACCCAACCTGACCTGCTGAATGCAAGGAGGACTTGATTGGCTATCAGGTGTCTGCTGTGACTCCTCAAAAGGAAGTGTGGTTTGTCCTCTGATGAAGATGAACTCTCAAGGTGGTGTTGATGACACATGGAAATACATATTAATAGACACACACCTAGAGGCACACAGACAGACAAACAAACATACAGAGCACAGAGGTGGCCATCCCCTGGGGTTGCTTGGGATTGAAACAAAACTGTGTTGACGGATGACTTCCTACACAAAGGACATGGTTTCTAGTCCTTTTATAATTTGCCTATTCTGAAGGAGATTGGCTTCTGTACATATAAGCATTCTTCCATGGGGTAGGTCACCTGCAGACTTGGGTGAATCATACATCACCTCTTTGGGTCATCAGCATATATGTTCTCCTTTTGGGTGTGTGACTAAGCCAATGTATTTCCACTTGTTCTTTTGTGCATCTGAGACTCATACAGCCCAGATGCCTGAATAAAGCTTATAACTTAAGTAGAGGTATGTGATGGCTCCCATTTTTTTGAGATAGAAAATTTATTCTGGGTTTAATCTGAAACTATTTGAGGACTGGATTTAGCACTCTGACTAACTCCATTACAGTTCAGATTGAAGCCCAGAGCAGTTTCACAGCTCCATTGATGTGGAAGCCACAATACTAAGCATATGGACTGAACCAGTTTCTGGCTGTAAAAGCTACTTGTTGCTGTAATAAAACATTAGTTTTGTATTTGTGCCACCTTCCTAATCTATTACACTTCATTTCAAGGAGAATGGTGGCTTGTGCTTTGTCTCTTTGTAATGGCTTGATTTTGGTGCTTTACTTTTATTGCATTTTCTGCACGTTCTTGGTATACATATCCCCTGCAACTTGTTTTCCTTCTTCTTCTTCTTCTTCTTCTCATTGTGCCTTCGCCTGGAGGTACCTTTTTCAATATTCTAGCAGAGTGCCAAAATCCACTTACGTAGCAATTTGCACATTGTCTTTAAAATGCAGAGGCATAACAAACTGTGGACTCTGTGAATGAGCCATCTTAAATAGATGGGAAATTTAGCAAAAAAAGAGAGCAGAAAGGCCAAGTTCAATAGAGATTACTGCTAAGGAAAACATTATTTTCTTCCCACCAATGTTGAAGAAGAGTGGGGAAAAGGTACTGAATATTGTATTGCTGTTGCTGGGTAGGTCAGGGATTTGTGTAAGAGTATTTTCCAGTCCCTCAGTTGATACAAGGATATTATGAATGGCATTTTTACTCACCAATTTAGAGCAGATATAAATTAGGGTGTGCATAGCACAGCTCTCCCAGTATCACTGGATTGCAACTCCCATTAGCCCTAGCAAAGTTAAGCACTGGTCAAGTACAGTTGGCTGTAACTGTATAGCATGACTACATCACATGTGGCATCTTCCGCTTTTGCAACCCTCTTCTTTTCTCCCACTCCTTCCAGCATTTTCCTTATAACAGAAAATTTATTAAAGAGGAATGATAGACAAGAACATTAACAGTAATCATTGTGTATTTTGAAGCAACAAACTCCCCAATCTTGCTGTCTCACAGAAAGGGGCAGGTTAAGGTAGAATCTGAATGCCATGGGATATTTTACAATCTGCCTTCCCTTAGCTGATGTTCAGATCAGAATGCTCTTGTCTGCCATTTCCCAATAGTTCATTATGTCAATTAGATCATTTTTCACTAATAGACTATGTGAAGTAAATTGAATTGTTCCTCTTGGTCTGTAGGCCATACAATGATCTAAGCCAGGGGTCAGCAACCTAAGGGCCGTGGGATGGGTATGGCCCATGGAGGCCTTCAGACTGGCCCCTGCCTGGTCCTGCTACCGCCGCTGCCCTTTCGCAGCCGTGGGGGTCCTCCGGGGTGCCATTTTGGATTCCAAAAATGGCACCCTGGAGTCTCGTGCGACCTTTCCTGTGATGGGAAAGGTCACAAGAGACTCTGGGGCACCATTTTTGGAATCCAAAATGGCGCCCTGGAGGACCCCCGCAGCTGTGCTGAGCCTCTCTTGGAGGCCTGGTGCCATCAAGGGAGCCCTCCTGGGGGACCCCTGCGACCATGCTGGGCCTCTCGGAGGCCTGGTGTGGCCACGGCGGGATGCGCGTGTGCGCGCCACCACAGCCTGGGGGGGCATCGAGGGACAGGGGGACCGGCTCCACCCCAAAAAGGTTGCCGACCCCTGATCAAAGCCAAAGACAGTTGTTCTTGGTATGCATGAATACTTTGACCAATATTATACAGTATCCGTCTTAGCCAAAGATATTAGAGTACTAAATGTAGAAAGTTTAAACAGGCAATTCTATCTGTACTACATAGTGTTGCATACCAGTTTTATTGTCATGGTTCCATCGTAAGGAATCCTTGGGGGGAGAGAAGGGACAGGCACAGCTCCATTATGTCTAGCCCCAGAGACAGATGAAGGGCCCTCCATCTATTCCAACTGCCATCACTGGCCTCAGAGGGAGAGAAGCCAGCAGTATCTGCTGGACTTGTTACTCTTCTCTACTGCCATTCTCTTCTCTTTTTGTGTCATGTCTTTTTAGATTGTAAGCCTGAAGTAGCCCTGATGGTGCAATGGATAAATGCTGGTAGTGCAGCCACAACATTGTGAGTTTGATCCCAGAGCTCCAGGTTGACTTAGCCTTCCATCTGTTTGTAGGTTGGCAAAATGAGTACCCAGCTTATTGGAGGCAATTGGCTTACAGATCGTAAACTGCTTAGAGTAGGGGTCGGCAAACTACGGCCCCCGGGCCAGTTCCAGCCCAGGTCGCCGGACTTACCGGCCCAGGCCGATCCCTGCTGCCATCGCGGCACGTTTTCTCCTCTGTGCGATTGCGTGCGCCATTTTAAAAATAAAAATGGCAGCCACGACGCATTTGCACATGTGCAGGAATACTGCGCATGTGCAAACGAGTC
>CM034706.1:8306665-8317541 GCA_020142125.1 Phrynosoma platyrhinos
AACTAATCGGCAGCCAGTGGAGGGATTTAAGTACAGGTGTTATGTGTTAGGTTAAAGTGGACCTTGTGGTATCTGGCTGGACCTAAAATAGATCAGCACTTGACTGTGTCAGCCAAGTTGCACTTGGCAGAGTTGCCTTGCTGGAACAATATTCTTAGTGATTTGCTGCACTTGAACAGTATGGAAGCTTGTGACATCCCAATATTATGACAGCTTATGACCCTTAGGGTTTACATCATAGAATCAAAGCTGTTTTCTTCTTGCTTTTTCTACTTCTTTTCTTACCACATTAACTTAACACTGATGTCACTGCCTTTAGCACAAATAACATGGAAGCCTAGTGTAGAGAGTGTGAGAAACAACAGTTCCCATCCACAGAGTCCTTGGGATTGGTCCTGAGTGGCACCTGAAAGCTCGTGTGTCTACTCCAAAACAAGCATAGGCTATGATTATGGACATATACCTTATTTTGCTGCAATGATGGATAGTAGTTTCCATGTCAGCAGGGTGGTAAATCTGTTATGGGTTCTGGACCTCACTTGATAGGTCCCAAAGAGTTCAGAGTAAACCCAGAACAAGTTCACCATCCCACTAAGACAGAAGCCCAGAGATGCTGCTGTGTGGTTATAGTTCATAGATTACATATTCAAAGCACCTATATATCATATAGTCCAATCAGAGTTATGAGGTCAGAGTGAGAAGTAGAGCCAGATAATACATCTCCATTCCTTCTCTCTCCACCCGTCTCTGTTAAGGATTTTACATTGCTTTACAAACTGCACAGAGATAGGGTGGAGGGAGAGAAAAATAGGACTGAATTCAGCAGTCCCAATGTGGTGTTATGGCTTGAGTGTTGGACTTGGATTTTGGAAGGCCAGGGTTGAAATCCCTGCTCAGCTATGGAAACCTACTACATGACCTTGAGCAAGTCATACTTTCTCAGCTTAAGAAGAAGGCAACCACAATCTCCTCTGAATAAATTTTTCCTACCCCACCCCAGAAAACTCATATTCTATGATAGGGTTGCCATAAGTTGGAGTCCACTTGAAGGCACATAAAGTTACTCTGACTTTTGACTAAACAATTCTGGGCGTCAGCTCTGAACTCTGAACTTCATGAAGCTGTCCTTGCAATGCTTAGAGACCTTTTCTGTGTTCCTCTCTCCTTCCTTGCATTTACGGGTTGAAATATTTAAGTTCCAATAAATCTCTTTCATATATTGATAAATGGCCACTGTTTGGGAGTGTCACTGAAGGGAAAAAAAGGAGTTTAGCTCCTTGAAAAATTGCTTTGCAAACTCACTTATCTTTTCTTGCTGTGTCCCTCCCCTGCTTCTCACTGCGTGGTAAATATGACCTTGTAAATATGAAATGGATACCATCCTTACAAATGTGCTCTAACAGACAAGGCTTAAATCAGTTTTGAAGTCTCATGTTATTTACACTAACATCTTGGGTTATAGAGGAGAAAGTGCATGAGAACTGTTTATTCATTCTGTCACTCACTCACTCATTCCATAACAGGAGTAGGTACACTGGTCTGTGCTGCAGCGAAAACAAAGTCTTGTAGCATTGTAGAGACGTAACAAATTTATCATGGCATAAGCTTTTGTGGACTGCTGTCCAAGTTTTCAGAGGTATGAAATGTTCTCCCAAGATGCAAGTGGACACAACCACGTGGGTCACAACACAAAGATCCTGGCACAAAAAGCTAATTAATACATGCTATCCAGCATTGTGTTTGTGACCTATGTACATATATTGGCAGCATACATACATATACCATATATACCCAACTATAAGTCCACCTCATGTATAAGTCAAGGGCAAGTTTGGGGGGCAAAATTATGAATTTTCTTATGACCTGTGGATAAGTTGAGGGTAAAACCTAGTAGCATGTAACAAAAGATCTAAAGGATGAAACCAAGGAAAATAATGCCAAAGAACTTGCAAAATTCCACCAGGCATAACCGCTTCTGCTCATACTAAAAACTGTATGGATGGGAGAATAAAGAGGGATCAGTGCTTCCAGGACAGATTACACTCTTGCCTTTGACATGCCATTCTATTTCTCATGTACAATTCTCAAGGCATTGGGATTTGATCACAGTCAGGAAATTGATTATTTCCATTCAAAACCATCTGCTTCAAATGCTCATGTGCAGAGTTTTTTTAAATGGCAATCTCTTATCTTAATAAAACACTCATTGATTGCTATGAATTTACATAGCCATACTAAAGAACCCCCATTTTTGTGGCTATCACAACCAATACAGAAGTTTTTTTTTGTTTGAGCATTTTTCCTTTCTGTTCCCAACTATTCTCCTTAATATATTATCCACCAGTGGGTCAAAAGGTCTCAATAATTAAAATGTGTTCATTTAATAGAATAATATATATCCTACCTTTTGTCTAATCAAGAGAGAGCTCAAGGTGGCTAACAACATTATAAAACACAATAGCATAGACATTAACAATTAAAGCAGTTAAAAACAATTAATGCCTGAAAGAAAAAGAAACACATGGCAAATAATTAAAACATCCAAATCGGCTTCAAATTCCAAGGCTGAGAAAAAAGACCAACCTAAAGAGAATTGTTCTTTGCAGCCAACAGAATTTTTTAAAGAAGGAATGGACAAGATAAATATTCTATGGATGAGAATTCTCACATGGGATTTAAACATTGACAAGGACTTTTCTGGATTCTTCTGTGCCTCATTTGTGGGAAATTCTGTACATTCAATCAATATTTTTCCCCACTGATTCTTTTTAAAAAATCTTATACAATTAGGCACAAGAATATTTTGGAATCAGTCAGCATAGTGTAGCGGTTTGAATGTTTGATCATGACTTTGGAGATCAGGGTTTAAATCCCTATTTGGCCATAGAAATCCACTAGGTGAGAAGTCACACACTCTCAGCCTCAGAAAAATCCCATGATATGTTCATTTTAGGGTTGGCATCAGTCAGAAATGACTTGAAGACACACCAGAATAGCAACAATTTTGGAATCTTTGGTCAAGATCCTATTTTCCAATGTAAATGTACTGGTGGAAGAGAAGCACATCACCAGAGTTGAAGCTGAATATCACACTACACTGTTAGAGTGCTATTATTGCATATTAACTGTTACGGCTGCCTCTTGTGGTACCTTGGGATTTGCAGCTTGAGGAGGGGCATTTAGAATTCTCAGCCAGAGAGCTCTTAGGTCTAATTAAACTTCAAAACCCAGAATGACCCAGGAGGCAGCCATAGTAATTGAAGTGGAATAGTCTCATTGTAACATAGGACGTTATCACACGTGGGCCAGAAAGCGATAATAAAGTGGAAATAAACCTTGATTCCACAAATGGCTTTCACACGTAATTACCTTAATTGCAAAATTACAGTAAGTGCATTTAACGTTCACACACAAGTGAGAAAAGCCCGTAAATGAACTAGAAATTATCTTCTTGCACATGCGCAGATAGAGGAATGCTTGCCGTGGAACCATGGGAAAAAGCAGGGAAATGCTCCCAAATGCGCATTTGCTTTTCACATTACACTAAATGCGAAATTACTGTAATTTCGCAAATGCATTCCTCAAAACTACCAAATTTCAAAAGATCTTGGATAACACCAGTTTCTGTGCGACGTCGTGTGAAATCGTGAGACACAAATCCAGTTTCTGTTTGGGATTTGTGTGCATTAACCAGCAGATTTCCCCCGTGTGATAACGTCCATATATAGTTGGCCCTCCACTTTTGCTTCTTTTACTTTGCAAATGTGATTACTCATGGATTTGATAGATATGCTTTCTCTAGGAATCTCTAGGGACGTTTTCACACGGGGTCCCTAAAGCCGGCTGGAGTCCTTCCCCTAAAGCCGGCTGGATCCCCGTGCCGCCGACGCCGGAATGACTCCGCCGCCGAAAGGCTAATTCCTTTTGCCACCCGGCATTACCTGAAGCCGGCGTTAGCCAGGAATTAGCCTGCCTCCGCCGGAGTGACGCCGGACTTAGGGCTCCGTGCGTTTGAACACACGGAGCCAAAAGCCGGCCTGACGCAGGGATGACGTCAGGAGGGGCGGGGTTTGCCGCCGCGTGTGTGTGAACACCCGGAAAATGGAGACGGAGTGGGGCCGGAGTGAGGCCGGCTAGCCTCCTCAAAAAGCCCCGTGTGAAAACGTCCTAGGTCTAGGTCCTCCAGTGTAACTCTATGGCCAACTTTCACCAGAGATTGCACTGGAGGACCTAGAGATTCCTAGTGAAAACCCTTCTCTAGGCATTTGTAGATCCTCCAGCAGAATTCGGTGGATGTTGACCATACACTTAAGCTGGAAGACCTCAAGATTCCTAGAGAGGTGTTCTCTCAGGTAATGAAATAAAATAAAATAAAATAAAAGTGTTTTTTTTATTTGTGGTTTTTCCACTTTCACATAGGTCCTGTGTCCCTAGCTCCAGCAAATGTGGAGGGCCCACAGTACACTCATTCCTCCACATTCGCTGGGGTTAGGGGCACAGGACCCCAGTGAATGTGGAAAAACTGCAAATAACAAAAATACTATGTTTTTACCTGAGAGAACACTTCTCTGGGAATCTCTAGGTCCTCCAGTTCAACTCTGTGGTCAACACTGTGTTAGAATGTGATGTTGATGAATTACAGCAAACAGTCTTTAAAGCCAAGTCACCAAGACACCCGGAGCTTCATGCAAGCTTCTTGTTTATTGCAAAAATCAGCATGAGCAAAACAAACAATAGTAATAACATTTTCACTTTAGCCAGAATGGCCAAGCAGGAACCAAAACTTTAACTACTACATGTTTAAAGTTAGTCAAGCTGCAGCATCAGGAAAATATTTTAATTAGTCCATTTCAGCTTAAAAGTTAAAAGACAAGTGAGAGATTTTTCAGAATCACAATTTCCAGCCCACATCTCTCCACCTCTTTGGGTGTAGCCTTTACAGACTGATTGGTTAATGATACATGACGTGTTTTAGCCCAACCTCTAATTTCCATATTACACCATGTGACTGCAGTTCCCCAAACATTCTTTGTTTATGAAAAACCCCTTTGTGTAAACAGAACTCTTTCTCACAGAATTTCAGCTTGTTTAGACTATAACACACGTGTGGAGCTGGGTGTTGTGAATCTAGCCTCAGAAAACAGATTCTCTCAGCAAGGAAAAATACAGACACACATCTTTACATTTCAACATTTTAACATTGACTATATATCCCATCAAAACCTGACACACTGAACATAGAATTGCACTGGAGGAGCTACAAATGCCTAGTGGAGTGTTGTCTCTAGGCATCTCTAGGTCCTTCAGTGTGACTTCTGGTTAAAGTTGACCATAGAGTTGTGCTGGAGGACCTAGATATTCCCAGCGATAACATATTAATAACATCTGTGAATAATCAAATCTGCAAAAGTCAAAGCCACAAATGCGGAGGGACGAGTATTGTGTGATATTGACCAAAAACTCTGGATACTGCTAAAATGGGGAAGCAAAAGTGTTCCTGAACTCCTTAGTAGCTGACAGGATATCCTTATCTTGGTCAAAAAGTGATATATGCCCATGTAAGTGGCCCTGTTAAAGCCCAGCCTAGACTGGTCTTGTGAGAGGGAATTGAAGTGTCTGAAAAGAGTTCAAAGGCATTTCATGTTAGTCTGGGAAATCAATATGCAAAGGGATCATGTAGCATGAACTAACTGAAAGAAAGAAGCTGGTAGCATGAGTTTTATAGATTTGAGCCTACTTCCTCAGATACATGCATCTGAAGAAATAGGTTCTTACGAAATTTCATGATACCAGCTTCCTCCCGCAGGAAATCTTCTGCAATCACTAGGTAGATGTCTTTATTTGCCAAGCTGTTTCTACCAACACAGCCCCCAAACTTTTAATTCTCCAAATGAGTCTCTATTTTAGTAGAGGGGTAAGACTTTAGGTGGGCAACCAAGAAGTGCAAGCCACAATAATAACTTTTTGAAGATTTACTAATTTAATATAAAACAATAATAGCAAAGAGAAAAAAATCCTTTTTCTAGAGCTCACAATTAGAACCTAAAATGTTTTTAAAAATATATTTAATGGTAATTTCAAAATTTAAAAACCAGCATATACACACACTATAACATATAGATATAAAAACAAATCAACAAGCACTCAAAAGAAGAAAAAAAACCTTCATTATATTATAACTTCTATCCCCCAATTAAAATAAGTCTTGTAATTAAAATGGTTTAAATAAAAAAAGTTTTTTTCCAGTTTATAATAAGTCCCAAATAATAAGTCCCAATAGGAAAATAAATAAGAATAAACTGATTCCTCTAAGCCTCCCTCTTAAGCTATATAGGTCTCACTTCTCTCTGGTTCACTAACGTTTTCAGGCTCCTGGCCTTCAAAAGTAAAAAAATTCTTCATCTATAGAGAATCATACCTTGGGAGTATCTAGTCTGACCTCAGCTAAAAGGAAATTTGGGGCTCTTGTGTGAGCTTTTAGATAAATTTATCAAATCACTGATACGTTCTCAGGATTTTGCTTTTAAATGGACAAAACAAAAACAAACTTCTCCCCACCCTGAAGCTGGGTCTGCTGGTTAGCACAGCACAGGGTGACTTCTGGCAGAATACTGCAAGTCATCACTGTTAAACTGATCTTGCCTTGGGGTTGGCAAAGCTGCAGGAACCTTTGGTGTTTTCCTGAAACCTTGGGGTTAGTACAGGGTTTTGTGGCATGTGAACAGTTGGATTGGGCCTCAATTGGGCCAGTCCATTGTTTGCATGCCAGGCTCTGTGTCATCTCCCTTCCCCACACTGAGCAGCATGAAGAAAGGAGAAGCCCTGTCCCCGGATCCACCACCACTGCTTCTGTACCTGCAGAAGCTCCATGGACAGGCTGTTCAACATACCACCACTTCTCCTAAGAAGGAGCTTGCCCATGCATCCAATAAGAAGAGTGGAAAGAAGAATCCCATGATCACCTTAGGCCCCCTTTTCAAAAACTCCCTGTTGTTCAAAAAAAGGCCTCTCCTGGGTCTAAAATGAGAGCCGGCATGGTATAGTGATCTGAGTGTTGGACTATGATTCTGGAGACCAGGGTTTCATGCCAGCTCAGCCATGAAACCCATTGGGTGACCTTGGGCCCATCACATGCTCTCAGCCTTAGGGGAAGGCAATGGCAAACCTCTGACCAAATCTTGCCAAGAAAACTCCATGATAGGGCAGCATTTCCATAAATTGGAAATGACTTGAAGGCAACAACAATGGGTCTAGAATGGCCCAAGATATACCCCAGACATAGGGTCTTTGCAGACTGCCAGAAATAGTGCAAATTGAGTCCACTTTAAATTGAGGCACTGCCCTGGCTCAGTGCTAGGGAATCATGGGAATTGTATTTTTTTCTAAGACAATGAGCCTTCTCTGTCAGAGAGCTCTGGTGCCACAATAAATTACAGTTCCCATAATTCCCTAGCACTGAGCCAGGGCAGTGCCTCAATTTAAAGTGGACTCAATTTGCACTATTTCTGGCAGTCTGCAAAGGGCCATAGTAAACTTGGCCTGTGGAGACTCTTCCAACTCTATGATTCTTTCTGTCACATCTGAGTCCTACAAATAGCAGTTTTAATTGTTAAAGATAAATAGAAGCTTTGCATGTAGAAGAAGTATATATGGAATCCACTGAGCTCCAGTAAATCCATGGATGTGCATCAAAAAGTTCATGAACTTTGTACCAAAAAATAATCCTCTCTCCTTTGATTTACGCCCTTTTACATTGCTCCCTCCACCATCATGGTGAATTTTAGGATAATATTTTAATTTTTTCAAAGTGTTCATTACATTTTTTTCCACCTCCAGGATGCTCTATGTGAAGAAATCAATTTACAATGCAATAAAGCAAACTGAAAAATTTGCCTTTGTTTCTGTGCATTTTTCTAGGAACCCTTTTTTAATAGGATTTATTTGAATCACAAAAGATTCAATGACCCCACCCCCCATTTTTTTTTTACTACTCATTGCTCTATATAGGAACTATGGAGAGTAGCATACTATTCCCCATTTGCTCTGGTTGTATGGCATTTAACCCATGCAGCCATATCAGTTAAGTGTCATACAACCAGAGCAAATTATTTTTAACTGCTGGAGTCTTTGGAAAGGAGTTGACCCACTTTGAAATGCTCAACGTACTCCAGCCGTTAGCTGTAGAAAGAAAAGGGTAATATTTTCACACCCTGTGCTGGTAAATATATGTTATGCTAGATTTAATTCTGATACTGCTGAATGCAAACTGTGACAACTGCATGGGCTAGATTTATGTTGTGGTTTTCACAAAGAAGCAATGATAGGAGGAAGCAGTGGTGGGAGGAAGGGAAATAGCAGTGCTTTCAACTTTATTTTTTATGAGGACAGCAAAGGCAAACCCCTTCTAAACAAATCTTGCCAAGAAAATGTCTTGACCTTAGGTTTGCCTTAGAATTGCCAAAAGTCAGAAATGATGTGAAGGGCCACAACAATGACTAAGGTACATAACAACTATCTTATATCTATGAGAAATGTCCATAGACTGGAAGTGTCTAAGGGATATGATAAAATTCCACAGGAGTAGTGTAACTACATAGCAAACATGAGGCAAAGATCCTTCACTCCTACAAGGAAGAGATAGGGCTAGGGGAACCACACTAGAATACGCATTATGCACGTCAATGTGCATTGTGCACTTGTATATCTTGTACATTGTACATTGATGCACACTGTGTGTTAAGCATAGATGTGCATGTACATTGGTAGTATATTTACTTGGTTATACATTTTATTTGAGTACATTTACTTGATTCTGTTGCACAGTCTTGCTATTCTACACAATACCCGACATGAAGATTTTTAAACAATGCAACCCGCAATGTAGGATCTTGGCTATTGAACCAAAATGACTAAACTGAGACTGCTGTACTTTGGACATATTATGGAATAACTTAAGCTGTTAGCAAAAAGCTTAACAGCAGTACATCAACTCAAAATCAGAAAAAAAATGTGAAGTATAGCATTCTACAATATTCCATAGCTGTCCTGCTTGGCAATGCAATTCCCTGTCTTTCCCAATCCAGCAAGAATGACTCCAAATGCCACTCATTGTTGAGGGAAATATCAGCTTGCAGGTGGTGGAAACCAGGTTGTTATCAAATTCTCAGTTAGGCTGATTACATTGTTCTGGAGCAGGGGTTGCTGTCAACATCAAATTCTCAATTAAACCCATTAAGACCTGAGGAGTTCCTTCTTTAGACTATCCAGACTTTAGAAAATTCTCTTCTGAAGTAGAATCAAAGGTAGAGTTGGCCTTGCTTGAAATCTCCATAAATGTTCCTCTGGTTCCCACTGGAAGACAACATTCTAGAATAGATTTATGTGTAGGTACACAGTGACATTCTTTAAATGGCAGAGTCCCGAGAGGGCACCCACAATCGATATCTAATAGAGGGATTTTATTAGCTCAATTACAGCAGCTGGGAGGGCTTGGACAATTTAAAGTAGATATCAAGACTATGTGTACAGGTTCTAAGAAACAGAACTCTAGAATTCAGGTTCATAAGAAGTTTTATTTGTAAAAGGGAATCACCACTCACACAAAAGCATGTCATACAAACACTCACAAGAACTAATTATATAAAAAGTGGTAGAAGATAATGAATTTAAGGATTGCAGAAGGTAATACTGTACCAGTCTCAGAAGCAGAGGTTCCAGTTGGGGGATTCTGTGAGATTAAGGTGTCTCAGCATCTGCCAGCAATGTTGAGGAGTCAAGCAAGATACTGACAGAGTCTTTGTCTAAATCTCAGGCAAGACTGAATTACAGGTGCCTTGGCAGGCATATTGACCTATAGGCCAAAATGTATCCCAGGATAAATTTTGGGATTAAAATGAGGTTTCCAGGGGAGAAGAATGAGAAGAGAACTTGTGAATGGCTGGATAATCATTGGAAATGTCTCTGGAAAACTGAGGTTCACCCCCAGAGGGAAGTATTCTTGGATTTCTGTTCATGTGTAAGCCCAATGTTTATCATCCACCATCACTCCTATCAATGAAGGGATTATTCAGATTCTGATCTTGATTGCTCTCTCCTGTCCATGTGCTCTTGCACTTCCCCCATGCTGAGCCAGTTGGATCATGGATATCCTTATATGGCATGGCTAGTTTCCTGCATTGGGGGTGCCTTTTCAGATACATGCCTAAAACATTTCTTTTGATATCAACTTGATATTGAAAAAGAGGGGGCATGCAGGGGGCTAGACCTTGGGGTAACAGAGCAGTACAAGTGCATTGATTCATTAAGGAAGCAGTTTCAGTGCTAATTGCTGCCTTGAGTTTGCAACAACTAAGCAGGGCACTTGATGACTGTGGCTTTGGTTATATAAATGAAAAAAAAATGAAGCTGCTTTTGCTTTGCTTTGGGAGGTCTCTGTTTTGTAGGACCCCCATAAGTCAATGTGATGGCAAATAACAAGAAAAGTCCACATGGGACAAACCCATGCAAGAAAAAATGCTTCATCTAGCACTGAAACTGCTGTTCTAAATGGGTTTCCTCTCTATTTTTTATTGAAATATTTATATCTTTCTCTCTGTCATGGGACTTCAGGATGACGTGGAGATCAATTCAATTTAAAACAATTTAGAACATTTTAAATTTCAAACAAGGTGGACTAAACACAACAAACATTAAACTAACGGTTGTCATACTTTTTACCCTTGTGGCTCCCTTTCACCTACATGTGGATATTGCACCACCCATGTAGTATATGAATAATAGTATTTTGTTTGTTTAGTATGCCCATTTTCATTTGCACATGCATATACATAAGAATGTTGCTGTCCTTGAGCAAGCAGGGATCACCAGCATTGAGGCC
>CM034706.1:8317641-8336358 GCA_020142125.1 Phrynosoma platyrhinos
ATAAACATACTGTCTCCCACACAGCCATATGCATATATACCATTGCTCATCCACACTCAGTTATTCTCTTTCATTGTTTCTTTCACTCACAAACATACTCATTTACTATTTCTCACAGATGCACAGAGAAACATTCATTTTCTTCTGTATATGTGTGTATACACTACATATAAGAGTATGTAAATGAGAGATGAAGAGTGTGACTGAGGGTGTGGGTGTGGGGAAAAGAAACAGTGGCTCAGGATGCTAGAGGCCATGATCCAGTGAGCTTTCCTGTTCTCCTCCTTCTCCTCCTTCCTCAGGCAGAGGCAGCT
Organism: Phrynosoma platyrhinos; assembly: GCA_020142125.1. Classification (NCBI taxonomy): domain Eukaryota; kingdom Metazoa; phylum Chordata; class Lepidosauria; order Squamata; family Phrynosomatidae; genus Phrynosoma; species Phrynosoma platyrhinos. The sequence continues at coordinate 8,317,956 of CM034706.1, forward strand.
GCTCCAAGTGCCCTTCTTGCCTTTCTCTTCCCCTCCTGGTCAGAAAAATTTTGGGAGGAGTAGGAGAAGAGGGAGGAGGAAATAGCACCTCCAATTCTCACAGCCCTTTGTGCAACTTGCTCCCCCTTGCAGTGTCTTGCTTTGTCAAACAAAGAAAGGTGTGGGGACTTGAGGGGGGGGGTCCCCACCAACAGCTTCTCTTTAAAAGGTTGGGGAATTTAGCAGGACATGTTAAAACAAATGACAGTACTTGCTCATAGGGAAATCATACTTGCCCATAGAAAATTGTTGGAGAATACTTGCCCTTAGGGAAACATTGGAGATGTTTCCTCTGTTTCTCTATGGGCCAGTATTCCACAATATTTCCCTATAGGCAAGTATTCTCCAGTATTTCCCTATGGGCAAGTATTCTGCAATGTTTCCCTATGGGCAAATAGTCTGCAATGTATCCCTATGGGCAAGTATTCTCCAATGTTTCTCTATGGGCAAGTATTCTCCAATGTATCCCTATGGGCAAATAATTCTCAGTATTTCCCTGTAGGCAAATCCCCTCCCTATGTTAAGTACTGCCATTTGTGTTAGCATGTCCTGAATTTAGCTATGAGAGTTTGGGTAATTTGAAGATCATTTCCGACTATGTATACCAGTACTAATGTGAGAGAACATCAGGTTCTGGGTGAATGAAAGAGGTTTTTATTTGGAAATATGCAAAAGTGCAACAAAACATATAATAGTAATTCAAGCAGACATAGCATTCAGAGCTAACTGAAATGGAAGTATGGAGATCGGATTTCAGAGTTTTAGAGAGGGAGAGATATAATTCCCTGTCCAGAAAAGTATACCATGGAAAGTGAAAGTGACTCAGACTGGGGTCTGAGGGAGACAAGAGGAATAGAAAAATCTCTCTGTGCACACTGTGCTCAGAGAGGCTAGGTTTGGGACTGATATTCATACCTGGGATCCTAGGCTCAAGAAGTGAGCTGTCTTGCAATATAAAATAGACCTGATGGTTTTCTCAGCAATCGACACTGAGATTTTGGACTGCCTGATTGCTTTAACTTTAGATTAATAAAAACAACAACAACCCCAGAGTGGAGGGATAGGGAAGTTGGCTGGAAACATGGCAGGGAGTAGATAAGAAGTGCTGACTTAATAACTTCAGTGCATTGAAATCTCCTTTGTCTCTTGATGCAAGAGGACATGCAGAGGGCCCAAGGGAGGAAGGAGCAATCAGAACACCCTTTAGCTTTGATTGCAACATTACCTGGGTCTTACACATGCTCTCAAGTCTGCTGTCCTTTCTCATGGGAATTCCACCTGGTTTTCCAAAGGTCATTGTGACTTCTTAAGAATATGCTAGCTCGCGATATAAAAATATGAAACTATGGAGACCCCAAATACAACGAAGGTATGCAGAGTGTCCTAACAGCTCTATAGTTTGAGAACCACTGCACCTAACTATATAACAATTAAAACAGATCGAAACAGTGTAAAACTGGCACAGGTTTAAGCAAAATAGTTAGAACCCATCTCTCTAAAAGCTTTGATCAACCCCCCCCCCACACACACTCCATTTTAATCTGGCTTCTGGAATGCTGGTGCTATTGGACCTGTATTGTGTTTACATAAAGCTTTTCTAAAAAAATGTCTAGAGATACTTCTTGTGTCTCCTGTATTATGTCTAGTTTGACCCGTGTACACTCATGTTTTTTGTTTGCACCAGTATACATGGTAATCTGCCTTTCCCAAAGCCATATGAAAAGTTGTTTAAAAAGCCATGAGAGGCAGCAAGGAGATCATTATCTACGGCTTTGAAGAACCATGGCATTTTTTTGCAGCTGCAATTCTAAGCAAGAATTGAGTCAGTGGGAGTCACTACGGAGCGAGTCCCTTTATCCATCGGATTACCCCAATAATTAAACTGTCAGCCAAGGACTTCAAGCACTTTTGAGAGGGACAACGGAGGGGGAGAAAAGGCACTCGGCATCGATGAGTGGTTTGATTCTTTCTTGGATTAAGCCTGTAATTTCTTTTATCTTAATCATTGTGTTTACATAAGACCTTGCTTTGAAAACATTTTTTTTTGAGAAATACTTTTCTATATGTTTTAAAATAACATGAGGAGTATTTAACCACTTACCCTTTGTTCCTGTGATTTCTGAGAAACAGTTACAACAAGAATGATCTTTTCTCTTCACCACCCCCATCCCACCATCTCTCTCTCTCTGTAGGTAAAAGCTTCTTTGAAAAGTGAAGTTAAGTAGGCTATTTTGCTAGGTTCTTGGAGGTAGTTTTAAGCTTTGAGGAGTGCAGCTGAATTGAAGAAGGTGGGCTATTCCTGCTGGAAACTGTTTAAATAGATAGTAAGTAATATTTAGTGTTTGTTCTCTAACACTTTGGTGTATTCAAGTGTTTTGCAAATATGATTTTATAATCCTTGAAACAAAAATATCATCATCATCATCGGTGTTGCCATTCTCCATAGATCACTGGTTCTCAACCTTTGGTCCTCCAGATGATTTAGAGTTCAGATCCCATAATTTCTGACTGTTGGCCAAGTCAGCTGGGGCTTCTGGGAGCTGAAGTTCAAAACAAATGGAGGACCAAAGGTTGGGAACACAGCCATAAATGGATGGATCAAGGATTGGAGAAAATGGTCTGCCTTAAAGTCAACATAGGAAACAAATGATTCCAGATTGTTAGTTTGTCATCCCAGGATTCCATAGGATAGAGCCATGGCAGTGAAAGTGGTGTCAAACTGCATTAATTCTGCAGTGTGGCAGCAGCCAATGATGTTTATAATGTTTATCATATTAATCTTATTTATGAATCACTGTTCTGCCCAAAAGGTCCCCCAAGGTCATATACAACTTTTAAAATGTAATAATTAAGTCAAGAACAGAGTGAACCATCTTTAAATTATCCAGAGATCAGAACAAAACTATTTTAAACACATGAAAAGCTATTTAAAAACCATTCAATAATTAAAACAGCAGCAACAGAGGAGCATAAAACAACTGGGTCAGTTTAAAAATACATGGCAAAACTGATTAAAGGTGCGGTGGAAGAAAAGAAGAAGCACTTGTCACTCTCCTAAAAGTTGGGAGAAGGGGATAAGCTTCTTTCTAGAGAGAATGCTGCAGCTTGGCTGCCATTACTGAAAAAGTCCATTCTCATATCATGTCTTAATATGCTGAGCCAATACCCATATTCCAGAAGTTGCTAGAAAGTATACAGAATGGGAAGGGGATAGATCACCTTTCCTCATGTGACAAGGCCTTAGCTATCCAGCAAAAATTGGGGAAGATATTCATAGCTTTATGTAGGACAGTGAGAATAATCTCTTATCAATTTTATACAGGGTCCACCCAGTGCAACCCCCTACTATACACAATCAAAGCACTCCTGACACCCTCTGTTTGAAAACCTCTGGAGAAGGAGACTCCACCATTCTCCAAGGCAGCATGTTCCATGGTTCAACACCTCTTGCCATCAAGAAGTTCTTCTTAATCCTTAGGTGGAATCAATTTTCCTGTAGCTTAAATCCATTGCTCCATGTCCTATTCTGTGGAACAGCAGAAAACAAGCTTGCTCCACCTTTAACATTACTTCTTTTCAAGTATTTAAACATGACTATCATGCCACCTCTTAACCTTCCTGACCCTTTCCATTACCTACTACGTAGTTGTGTGTGTGTGTGTGTGTGTGTGAGTGAGTCAAATGTAGATTGCTTTTGGTGACTGGTGAGAGAGGCAGGAGAATGTGAGATGAGAATTGTCATTGCTTGTTATATAAGGACATAATTGTTGACAACAATCCTTGCATGGCTTACCATGACCTGGATGTTTCATTTATCTTATACACTTCATTAGTTTTGAATATTTTTTTTTTTTTTTTGCTGAAAGATGTTGAACTGCTCTGTGGCAAAGGAACCTATCATTTTACTTTCCATGTTGTTTCTGCCTATGGTACCACATTTTGTGTGAAAGCAGTAATGAGTGTGTCTACTGTATTAACTGAGGCATACCTATACTTGTAACAATATTAATGATGGAGCAAAAGCACAATATTCCTTTCCTTTATCTATAGTGTTTTTAGAGCAGGGGTTAGAAGAGGAGGGAGTTCTGATATACAATTATTGTATTTGCTAGTTCAGGATCCATTTTAATTGCACCAGGATCCCTTTAGGATTCTTTTTATGGACTATTATTTCGCAAAGAAGAAGCATCACTTGTCTGCTCCTTTCTCAAAGATGAGAAAAGGAGCAAGGTGGATTTTTAGGAACATCTACACTAGGCATGTATCTATATACTGCACTTTAGCCTCAAAAGATGGTCAATAGACATTCTCTTGAAATGTCTTGGGAATGAAGTCTTCACCTTGTAATTATATCACTTAACTCCACTCCTGTGCTACCCCAGTATGTTTGGGAAAGAGGTGAACCAAATGATGATGGGACCATCTCCAGTCCTTCAAAACTGGTTTGGGAGGAATTTGGGGAAAGCTGCAGTGGAGAGGAGGACTCCCTCCATTCTTGCTGAATTCTGCTGTTCTATCAGTGATGGCTATTTTCCTGAGGAATTATTTGTAACATATTCCATTGACAAATGGACCAAAGAAAATGTGTGTGTGTGTGTATGTGTGTGTGTGGGAGTGGGAAGGACAATCTAGAAGAAAGGACAAAACATAAACAAGGATCCAAAAATTAAGGGCAAATTTTGTTTTTGCCAACAAAGAATGTCATGTCCCTCCCTTTCTCATCAAGGAGAAATGAAGACCTTGGAGAAAAATGCAGTCTTTGAAAATATTCTTGGCTGCCTTTGCTTGTTTGTTAGTAGTTGGAATCTGCATGTAGCTCAGTGTGGAGCAGCTGGTGGGTGACAGTATCTTGGGTTTTACATCCATGCATTAGGAATATGAAGACCTGTTAGGGGAATAACTGAGAAATCATGAAACACCAAAGGATACCCTGATTTGGGCTGAAGTCATATACTCAGATGTAGATCATATATTCTTGTGGTTTATGAATTCTCTTCAACAGAGAGCTAGCACACAGGGGAGAGGTGTCCTAGCCAATTTTTTTCACTGGCACTTATGCAGATGAAATCTTGATTATTCTGTTGCAAGATTCCTCCATCTGCACTCTGCACACTTGGAAAGTACAGGCTGATATACCTAGTGAGAATGAGTTCAGTTTAGTTCCAAGATTAGGATTTGGGGAGATTTAGGGCCTGTACAGACAAGCCAAAAGGGCCAGCCTGGGGGTGCAGTTGGGGCGTGGTGACTACATGCCAGCTGCTCCAACTCCACCCTGATGCCGCCGTCATGCTACATGCCCCACTGCATGGTGCATGGCATCAGTGTACAGATACGCTCAGAAGAGCCATGGTGGCAGTGGTTAGGGTGGCTTTTTAGAGCAGCAAAGTGCTGGATTGGTAATACAGCATGCGGTTTCTGTCTGTATAGCCTCTTAGATTCAAAACCTCACTGATATTAACTGCATGACCCTGAGATAAGGATGAACCAGAGGTTTCAACCAACCAGAATGTAGAGATATTATTTTTGAGACTGTAGTACATTTCTGTGACTGAACCATGAGTTTCTTGGACAAAAGTTGGGCCCTAAATGTGATCAAGCAGAAACAGGCACTGAGAGTCAGCATGGTGTACTCGTTTGAATGTTAGATTAGGACTTCAGGAGATGAGGGTTTGAATCTCCACTCAGCCATGGATACTCATAGGGTGCCCTTGGGTACATCACACTTTCTCATCCTAAGAGGCAGACAGTGAGAACACTCTGAATATCTCTTCCCAAGGAAACTCTGTAGGAGACTTACCTTAGGGTTGCCATAAGTTGGAAATGACTTGAAAACAGAAAACAGCAGCAATAAACAGATCCTACTTTCATTTCTGCTTATCACAGGGGTAGGCAACCTTTCCCCTCTAAGGGCTGAGAGACTTCAGCTCCCAGAATCCCAGGAGCTATTGGCCAACATGGGACTATTGGCCAACATGGTTGAGGCTTCTGGGAACTGAAGTCCCTCGGTCCTTAAAGGGGAAAGGTTGCCTACCCCTGGCTTATCAAGTACCAAAGTTAAGCAAACAGTTGGAAAACTCCCACATTTCCTAAGCAGACAATGAGAATCTTCCTTGTTATGCTTATAGTTTTCTCACTAAGTGAAGTGGGAGCCAGATGGTGTAGTGGTTTGACTGTTGGACTATGACTTTGGAGACCAGGCTTCAAATCTCCACTTGGCCATGGGAACCCATCAGTGACTTGGGCAAGTCACACTTTTTCAGCCTCAAAGGAACACAAAGGCAATCCCACCATTTGAAAAAATCTTGCCAAGAAAGCCCCATGATAGGTTCCCCTTAGGGTCATCATAAGTTGGAAACAACTTGAAACCACACAAAAATAACAACAAATAAGTATAGTGCTCAGTTTCCAAAAGAGCAGTGCCTGTCAGCAAGCAGATATATTCCACAAAAGTTATATATCTTCAAAGAAACCAATAGTTCCTATCATTAAATATTGCAGAATTGAGCTGTTAGCACAGAATGGGGGGGAAGCTGCACAATATTTCTAGACTTTTGAGCAATATGTTGGATCCTTCTATAACAGCAGGCTGGTCAGCAATTTGATGGAGAGCAGCAATTAGCAAACACAAATAAGAAGCACACATAGATGGAGAATAATGATAAGATCAGCCAAACACCAAAAGCTTTAGTTCATAATTTTGAGCAGGCAACAATTATGCATGTATGCAAAGATATGAAAAAATGAATAAAATAGCTATTTGGAAATTTCTACTATTATCAACATCACTTATTTCTTTATCAGCTTAGTGAAACATGCTCTCAAGAGTATAACAGATGTAATGAATAGTATTGGTGGACTGTTTCTGATCATTTAACACTGAATAATTGCAAATTTTCTCAGTTTCAACCAGAAACCGATTGGATTAAACCGATTTTCTAGATCCATTTCAAACCGGCTTCAGACCTGGATATGGGGTGGAAGCGGCCATGGCCGCTCTGGTAGATGACCTGCGTCTGAACACTGACAGGGGAAGCATGACCCAGTTGGTGATTTTGGACCTCTCAGCAGCTTTTGATACAATAGATCATGCCATCCTTCTGGTCCGCCTGGGGGAGCTGGGAGTGGGAAGCACTGTTCTTCAGTGGTTCCACTCGTTTCTCTCAGGCAGGTTCCAGAGGGTGGCACTTGGGGACAGCTGCTCCTCAAAAATGGAGCTAAAATGTGGCATTCCAGAGGGTGCCATCCTGTCCCCGATGTTGTTTAACATCTATATGAAGTCACTGGGAGAGATCATCAGGAGACATGGAGCAGGATGTTATCAATATGCAGATGACACACAAATATTGTGCTCCATGTCTTGGTCAGCTGCCATGATGGCAGATGGTGGTCTTCCCCCAATCAATGTCTTGAAGCAGTAATGGACTGGATGAGGAAAAACCGACTCAAGCTGAATCCAGACAAAACGGAGGTACTTACAGTAGGGGCCCCCAAACCAGGTAGTGGGTTGCGACTTCCAGTCCTGGATGAGGTCACACTCCCTGTTAAGGACTGTGTCCACAGTCTGGGAGTGCTCCTAGATTCATCACTTCATATGACAGATCAAGTGAATCAATCAGGAGCGCTTGCTATCAACTTTGGCTGATATGCCAGCTGCGCCCATTCCTGGAAGTAAGGGATCTAGAAACTGTAGTACATGCACTGGTAACCTCAAGACTCGACTTCTCTAATGCACTCTACATGGGGCTACCCTTATACCTAACTCAGAAACTGCAATTAGTACAAAATATGGCAGCCAGGCTGATCACTGGTACATTTAAGAATGATCATATTACACTGATTTTAAGATATCTTCACTGGCTGCCCATTAGTTTCTGACCACAGTATAAGGTGCTGGTAATGACCTTTAAAACTCTACATGGCCTGGGCCCAACTTACCTTAAGGATCGCCTTCTCCCATATAATTCGCCCCGGCCCTCAGGACCTCTGGGAGGAAGCTTCTTCAATTAACAAGAACCAGATTGACAGTGACCTCCCAGAGGACATTTTCTGCCATGCTCCCAGACTCTGGAATGCCTTGCCAGAAGAGATCCGTCAGATAACCAACTTAGATGGCTTTAAAAAAGCCATCAATATGGATCTCTTCCAGCAGGCTTATCTGGAATAAAATCATTTTAAAATTGGTTTCTCCCCACAGGATGCTCTCCTCCTTTTCACCCCTGCCTGCTCTGGAGTCTTCTTTGTGTTTATAGATTTAATTTGCTGTCTGTCTTTGTTTTAAATTAGTTTTGTTTTAAACTAGTTTTAACAAAGACTGTATTTAATATATTTTTAATAGGAGGGTATTATTTTTAATTGTTGGGGTTTGTACATGTTTTAACTGTAAGCCGCCTTGATTGCTACAGCAAAAGGCGGGGTAGAAATTATCATCATCATCATCATCATCATCATCATTATTAGAAAGAGTTTAGACACATTTAGAAACCTGTTTGAAAAAAATGTGAAGTTCTGTGAGGATTTTTCACATTTGAATGCTTTTAACAATAAACAAACAAAGAAATGAAGCATTTGTACAAAACCTACTAGTTTTCAGAACAAAAGTTTTTGCCATAGACCATTTCATCCTCTTGGATCACCTGAGAGAGTTAGGAATCAGAGGCACTGCTTGGCAGATCCCAGAGGGTGAGGCTCGGGGACAGTTGCTCTTCCAAAATAGAGCTTAACTGTGGCATCCCTCAGGGTGCCATCCTTTTCCCGATGCTATTTAACATTTATCTGAAGCCACTGGGAGAGATCATCCAGAGGCATGGGGCTCTGATGACACCTAAATATATTTCTCCATGACCCGGTCATCAGCTCAAACCTCAGATGGCATCTCTCCTCTCAATGACTGTCTTAAAGATGTAATGGACTGGATGAGAAAAAAAAACAGATTGAGACTGAATCCAGACAAAATGGAGGTACTAACGGGGACGGGCCCAAAACCAGGTTTGGAATACAACTTCCAGCCCTGGGTGGAGTCACACTATTCTCCAAGGACTGTGTTCTCAGTCTGGGGGTATTCCTAGATTCATCACTTCACATGACAAATCAGGTGAATGCGATGGTCAGGAGTGCCTGCTATCAACTTTGGCTGAAATGCCAGCTGCGCCCTTTCCTGGAAGGTAGGGATCTCGAAACTGTGGTACATGCTCTGGTAACCTCTCATCTCGATTTCTGTAATGTGCTTTACATGGGGCTACCCTTGTGCCTAACTCGGAAACTTCAATTAGTTCAAAATATGGCAGCCAGGTTAGTTACAGGAATATCTAGGAGAGAACATATTACCCCTGTGCTGAAATCTCTCCACTGGCTGCCCATTAGTTTCCGGGCACAGTACAAGGTGTTGGTTATAACCTTTAAAGCCCTACATGGCTTGGGTCCAACCTATCTCCGGGACCACCTCCTTCCATACGAGCCTCCCCATGCACTTCAGTCCTCTGGGAGGAACCTGTTACAGCCTATGAGAACTAGGCTGTCGGTGACTTTCCAGAGGACCTTCTCTGCCTCTGCCCCTAGATTGTGGAATGGCCTGCCAGATGAGATCCGTCTTATTACTACTCTAGACAGCTTTTAAAAAGCTGTCAAGATGGATCTTTTCCAGCAGGCCTTCCCTGAATAACTTCCCAGCCCAGAAGAAGATAAATCTTCCACCGCCTGAATTAATGCTGCTGTATATTGATATTGAAAAATTATGTATTTTTAAATTGTATATTTTTAACTATTGTCATTTTAATCTGTTTAGTTTAATTTATTCTTAAGGGGTGGGTGTGTGTGGGAATAAGAGATGGGATTTGAATTGATTTTAATTTGTTCTGATGTTTTAAAATGTTGTATGCCACCCCGATTGCCTGGCAGAAGGGCGGGATATAAATTATTATTATTATTATTATTATTATTATTATTATTATTATTATTATTATTATTATTATTATTATTGAATCATTTTGGTGTCTTATTCATGCATAAGTTTCCTGCTGACATAGGCTGGACAATTTTGCCCAGTGTGGAAAGACCATCAGGCTTGTACATTCAGCTGCTCAGCACTCAATTCACTAACAAGGTGACACTGTACAATTGCTACGCAACTGAGTGGCTGAGTCCTACATATGCGGATCTTTTTCATACACAGTCCCACATCCTCCAACTGCCCAGCAACTATCAATCACAGGGACAGCTGCTGCTGCTGTTACTTACTGGAGGGGACAAGAGGGGAGGGAGGCAATTCAGACCACAGAGAAGTAGCTGGGCTCAGCTTGGTTGAGTAGAAATAAATGAGTATGTACCCTCAAAGGGAGTGCAGTGACCTTTTCCTTCCCCCAGGAGCTGAGAGTGGCTGGATCTTCATATTCTGATTCATCAAATGTGCTCTCAAAGGGAGTGCAGTAATCTTTTTCTTCCTCCAGGAGCTGAGAGCAGCTGGATCTAAGAGCAGTCTGGATCACCTTCTCTGCTTCTCTTCCCTCTGCTAAGAAGGAGCATCAACAACAACTTCCAGGGCTTGACAGCTTCACAACAAGGGAAGCTTTTTTATTTGGAGTGGATGGAAAAGAGAATAGCCCATTGTTCCCCATTGAAAAATGGACTAGACATATATTTGCAAAAGCTACAAAGATGATTCTAGCCCATGAGTGTAAAGTCCTGCTCCATCTGTTCAACACAGAATCTCTGCTATATTCTTTACATTGGAAAGAGAGTAACCAAAATACAAAATACAGAGCCGTTCAGGTTATGAGAAGGAGGCCTAAAGAAACATCTCTTGCTCAGCTGTGATTATGTTAAGAGACAAGATGTTGAGCTACACTGGGTCTGGGTTGGGGGAAGCAAGCTGAGAATTGTTCTGCATTGTTCCTGCCAGCAGATTGCAATAAAAGAAAGTGATGGAAGGGAGAAACTAGCCAATTGAGTTCATGGGATTTTCGGACAGCTACCTTCAAGAGGCACAACTCTTAAATCCGTTAGACCTTGTAATAATAAGCAGGAGCCTGAGGACCACATATGGTTGCTTGTCAAACACATTTTGCTCTTTAATTTGCTGCAGTAGCCTTTTGGCTATGTTTCTCCAGTGCAACATATATCATCACTCAGAGGGTTTTGTTGCGTAATTTCCCTTTACCAGAGACAAGAGATTAAAAACAACCAACACAAAGTCCTTTCCCTCACCGGCAGATTTTTTTTTTCTCTTAGCCTCCAGCTTTCTTGATTTATCCATTACATTCCAAGCTAATAAAAATCCACATCACTAAAAGACAAGGTGAATGGCTGTAAAGCTTTCTGTGTCTGTTTTATCACTCTGCACTGTGGAATATATATTTGGAAATTACTTCACTGTTGTGTAAGTTATCTTCAAAAGATCCAATGCATGGAACCATCAAGTTAGGCCAAGATGGAACCATCAAGTTAGGCCTTCATTTTTCATCCACACACACCAGCTGTGTTTTCCCCATGCTAATGAATTCACATCAAATTTAGTTCTGCACAAAATTCAAACAATTGGTCTCCCACTTGAAACTGTCTTAGTGTTCAACCCACGGTGATTTTGGGCAAGTGAGGGCTGATGCAGACGGCCTCTAAGGGGCGGTTTTGTGCCGCCCCTGGGAGCGCCGGTCAGGGTTGTGGCAACCACATGCTGCAGCCAAAATCTGGCCTTTTGCCACTCCAAAAGGAGCTGCCAACAAAAAGCCGTCCTTAGCACTGCCACAACAGCTCTTTTGCATCCCTTTGGCACAGTGTGTCTACGCATTTCGCCAATGGGGCGCTGTGACACTACGCACCATGCGGTCAGGTGCACCGTGTGACAGCAGCGTCAGGATGGTCGGCGTGCAGTCACCCCACCCCAACTCCACCCCCAGGCCAGCCCTTATGGCCAGTCTGCATCGGACCTGAATCTCTCAAAGCCATAGATGAAGGCAGTGGCAAATCCCCTCTGAATGAATCTTGCAATGAAAACCTTATGATAGGGTTGCCATAAGTTTGATTCAATTTGAAGATATATAACAATGAGAATAGCTCAAGCTCACAGATTATTTATACTTATTAGACTTAATATTTCACTTCCAGAGCAGATTTGGTGATCTCGTGATTCATCATCAAACAAAATATCAAACAAAATTGCTCTTGAATTGCAGACAGATATAGTTTTGTGCTATTATTTTGATGTAGAGATGATAGATCATAAAATTGTCTCCCCTTTGCATAAATTTTAGGGATGTCCTAAAAACAAATAAACAAACAAAACGATACTGGAACCCTTATGTTAATATCTGCATTGTTAGTTTCTTCTTATCTGCAACGTGAATGTGAGTTCAAAAATGGATGATACTGGCTAATATTATCTGTATTTTATTGTTTATTCTGTATGCAAAATGTGTGCAAATGTTGTATACTTAATGGGTCACATAATAGTAATAAAAGTACAGGTTGATTGGAAACTTCAAGCCCACCCTAGAATCTAGGTCCTTAGCTCTTCACATACGTTACATGGTTCCCCCCCACCCCATGGATAGATCAAATCTCTCAATAATCACTTTAAGGGAACTTTTATGTACAGAGACAATATACTTCTAAATAATAAACTAGAATGATCCACTCTATCAGAACAAGGACTACCTAAGTCAGATGCTGGAAGAATCAAGAGAGGAAAGTAATTTTCTTCATGTACTCTATGACTAGACATCCAGAATGATGTAATGGTTTGAGGGTTGGATGTTGGAGATCAGAGTTCGATTCCCCACTTGGCATGGAAACCCACTGGGTAACCTTGGTCAAGTCATACATTCTCAGCCCTAGAAACCCTCCATAATATGTTTGCCTTAGGGTCATCATAAGGCATGCAGCAGCAGCAGCAGCAGAATCAGACTTGGTTGTGTTTTTTAAAAATTTGAATGGCTGAAATCCTACATTAGAATTATGAAATGTAAATTTCTGCATGCACAGTTTTGCATGAATTGTACTACTTAAATTTTGTGTTAAGTTGCAGTATTATGCACATGAATCAAGACATAAAATGTGCAATCAAATCAACAAAATGAAATACACATTTATACCAATGTGCAAAGCACACTCATGCACAACCCTGCTTCTGTGATCTTAAACTGAAAGAGGACTTTTTGCATCAGACAAAAATAGCTAATTCATTCGCTAGGTGCCTAAACCCTATTTCTAATTTTTTGGCTGAAATTTTAAGATATTGGAAAACTAGAAATTTGGGGAATGAAGGAATATTTCATATGGGTGGAGCAGAATTCTTTTTTTGGGGGGGGGGGAAAGGAGTTGATCTCCTTATTCCCCCTCCCCCAGCTTTATCCCTGTCTAAGCCTGGATTTAGATACTCAAAGTTGAAGTACTGTTCTCTGACCATTTTAGGTCTGTATGTACAATACTAAAATGTCAGCAAAGTTTCCCTGAAGGCTAAAGGAGATAATTGTAGGGAAAACAGTAGTGTACTGGCCATAGATTCTGTTCTTGATAAAAATGGACATTTGGAACATGTAAGAGAGATTAGATCCAATGTGATACAGTGGTTTCAGTGTTGGACTATGAGCCTGGAGACTGGCATTTGATTCCAAACTTGGCCATGGGGCTGACCTTGGGCAAGTCTTATGCTCTCAGCCTCAGAGAAGGACAATGGCAAATCTCCTCTGAACAAATCTCACCAAGAAAACCCCATGATAGGTTCACCTTAGGGCCACCGTAATTCAGAAATGACATGAAGGCACACAAGAAGAAAGATCAGTAGGGTTCTGTCATCTCAGGGCCTAGGTCCTCTACTCCAATCCTTAAAGTGGAGAGAAGTTTGAAGGAAAGATCACTGCCTTGAGGTGTGTGTGTGTTCCCCATTACTTAGACTTGGTGTGGTTTTTAAAAATTTTAATGGCATACTCTATGCAACTGTGTTTTAGATGTTCCAAGTATCACTGACATCACTGGTGGTAGTTTCTTGTTAACATCTTCCTCAAAATGTCACCAGTGCCCTCTTCCAGTGACACCATGAGTTTTCATCTCTGGAATTTTGGCTCTCAGGGCCTGGAATAGTCCTGATCTGGCAACCCTAAAGCGATGACTAAACCTCCTTTGGTTTGCTCAGCCTTCTGTGTGGAAAATAAGGCAGCCATATACCTTGGATGGGCAATTTCTGGCCAAACGGTGAGAGAAGGCATTGGGATTTTGGCAGTGTGGAAGCCTTGAAAAATAACTGAGTGAGCCAGGAGCTAATCCTTCCCTTTGATTCAGACATTGGCTGGTGCCACAGTGGCTTAGTGATTGAATGCATTTGGCAAAAGGAGGCAGATTTGGCTCAGTCCCATGAGGAATTCATTTTCTTATTCCTGTGTTGCCTTTGTTTTGTGTTTGTTTTCCAAATTCCGTGAGTGGAAATGCATGGAGGAGGTAAATCCCCAAAGACAGGTGGCAAAGAACAATGACAGATTCAGACAATCTAAGTCTCTGGTAGCTTCACTTAATTAACTAATGGCCTGCCTAGAGATATAATGGGATTCTAAAAGAGAAAGCTTTTAAGCAAAACTCAAAGCCAGCAGCATCAGCTGGCTGATACCACTTTCTTCCTTTTCTTCTTCTCCAAGATGCATAACGCAACACTGGAAAGGAAAGAGATATCTGGCTGCAATGGGCTCACTCCCCCTAGCGTTTATGTGTGGCAACTACAGCAAATTTCAAACTTTTATTTGTTGTTGTGTACCTCAAAGTCATTTCTGACTTATGGCAACCCCAAGGCAAACATATCATGGGTTTTTCTGGCCAAGATATCTTCCGAGGATAGTTGTATTGGAGAAAGCCAGTGTAATGTAATAATAATAATAATAATAATAATAATAATAATAATAATAATAATAAATAATTTCTATCTGTCGAAGCAATCGAAGCAGCTTACAACAATAAAATACCAAAATGTACAAGCCTCCCAAAAAAACCAAAAACGAACAAAAAACCCCACCCACCCCTTAAAATAGTATTAAACATCAAACATTTTAAAACAATAAAAAACAGCCAACAATAACAATTACAAAGTCCTAATAGCAGGCAGGCAACAGTTATAAATGTAGCAGAGAGTAGAGATAGGGTGGGCTCGCTCCTTAGGCCAGGAAAAAAAAAAAAAAGTCAGGAAAGGCCTGCTGAAAGAGATCTGTCTTTACAGCTTTTTGGAAGCTATTTAAACTGGTAATCTGACAGATCTCGTCCGGCAGGATGTTCCATAATCTGGGAGCTGTTGCCAAGAAGGCCCTCTGGGAGGTTGCAGATAGCCTAGTTTTAACCGGCTGAAGCAAATTCTTCCTAGATGACCGAAGTGTGCTAGTTGATATATATGGAAGGAGGCAATCCCAAAGATAGGATGGACCCAAGCCATTTAGGGCTTTAAAGGTAATAACCAACACTTTATACTGAGCCCGGAAACTGATCAGCAGCCAGTGGAGTCTTTTCAAGACTGATGATATATGGTCTCTCCTAGGTGTACTGGAGACCAGTCTGGCTGACATATTCTGTACTAATTGAAGTTTCTGGACTAAGCACAAGGATAGCCCCATGTAGAGCGCATTGCAGAAATCAAGATGAGAGCTCACCAGCGCATGTACCACAGTTTCGAGATCCCTTACTTCCAGGAAAGGGTGCAGCTGGTGGATCAGCCGAAGCTGATAACAGGCACTCCTGACCATCACATTTACCTGATTTGACATCTGGAGCGATGGGTCCAGGAATACCCCCAGACTGCAAACACAGTCCTTCGTGGAGAGCATGATCCCATCCAGGATTGGAAGTTGTATCTCAATACCTAGTTTTGGGGCTGCTACTGTTAGTACCTCCATTTTATCTGGATTCAGTCTCAATCTGTTTTTCCTCATCCAGCCCATTACCACTCTAAGACAGTCATTGAGAGGAGAGATGCCATCTGAAGTCATGGCCAATGACCGAGGCATGGAGGTGTCATTAGCATACTGATAACACCACGCCCCATGCCTCTGGATGATCTCTCTCAGTGGCATCATATGTAATAATAATAATAATAATAATAATAATAATAATAATAATAATAATAATTTTTATTTATAGCCCGCCCCTCTGCTAGGCAATCAGGGTGGGTTACAGCATAATTAAAACATAAAGAGTTAAAAACAGACAATCCCAATCCTCTAACCCTCCCACCCCTTAAAATTTAATTAAACTAATATTCTATTAAAAACCATATACAAACTTTAAAACAGTATAAACAACAAGGCAGCGGACACCATTTGAAACAATAAATCGGGGTGGCTTGCCACGCTTCTCATGTTTGGGAAGTTATTCCGGGAAGGCTTGGCGGAAGAGATCCATCTTTACTGCTTTCTTAAAAGCAGCAAGTGTAGTAATGAGACAGATCTCGTCCGGCAGGCCATTCCATAGCCTGGGAGCAGTCGCAGAGAAAGTCCTCTGGGAGGTCTGTGACAGCCTGGTCTTCATGGGTTGGAGCAGGGTACGAGGGGGATCATATGGGAAGAGGCGGTCCCTGAGATAAGATGGACCCAAGCCATGTAGGGCTTTAAAGGTCAAAACCAACACCTTGTACTGCGCCCGGAAACTAATTGGCATCCAGTGGAGGGATTTAAGCACCGGTGTTATGTGCTCCCTCCTAGATGTACCAGTAATTAACCTGGCTACCATATTTTGGACTAATTGCAGTTTTCCCGTTAAGCACAAGGGTAGCCCCATGTAGAGTGCATTGCAGTAATCCAGACGTGAGGTTACCAGAGCATGTACTATAGTTTCCAGATCCCTCATGTCCAGATAAGGGCGCAGCTGGCGTATCAGCCAAAGCTGATAACAGGCGCTCCTGACCAGCGCATTCACCTGACTAGTCACGTGAAGCGACGAATCTAAGAGCACCCCCAAACTGCGAACACAGTCCTTAGAGGAGAGTGTGACTCCATCCAGGACTGGTGACTGTATTCCCAAATCTGGTTTCGGGCCTGTCACTGTTAGTACCTCCGTTTTGTCTGGATTTAACTTCAATCTGTTTTTCCTCATTCAATCCATTACTGCTGTAAGACAGTTATCAAGAGCAGAGATGCCATCTGAAGTCTGGGCCGATGATCTGGTCATGGAGAAATATATTTGGGTGTCATCAGCGTACTGATGACACCGCGCTCCATGCCTCCGAATTATCTCACCCAGCAGCTTCATGTAGATATTAAATAACATTGGGGACAGGATGGCACCCTGAGGGATGCCACAATTAAGCTTGATTTTGGATGAGCAACTGTCTCAGAGCTTCACTCTCTGGGATCTGCCCGAGAGGAAGGAACAGAACCACTGCAAAGCAGTGCCTCCGATTCCTAACTCTCTCAGGCAATCCAAGAGGATGGCATGATCTATGGTGTCAAAGGCCGCTGAGAGATCCAACAGCACCAGCAGGGTCACACTACCCCTGTCAATGCCCAGGTGGAGGTCATCGGTCAGAGCAACAATGGCAACCATGACAGTCTCAACTCCATATCCTGTCCTAAAGCCGGTTTGAAATGGATCAAGATAATTGGTTTCATCCAAGACTGCCTGGAGTTGTGAAGCAACTGCCCTCTCGATCACCTTGCTTAAAAAAGGAAGCAAGGAGACTGGTCTGTAGTTATTTCTATCCAGGGGGGCCAGGGAGGGTTTTTTCAGGAGGGGCCTAACCACCGCCTCCTTTAAACAAGATGGTACTCTACCCTCCCTGAAAGATGCATTGATTGTATCCTGAAGGAATACTCTCAATGCATCACCCCCCTGGACGACCAGCCAAGATGGACAAGGATCGAGAGGGCAAGTCATCTTTCTTACCTTTCCAAGCAGCTTGTCCACGTCATTGGTACTCACAGACTGAAATTGATCCAGTAAAATGACATCAACGGAGTTGCCGGATACCTCGTCTATGGATTCTGCCAAAACACTGGCGTCCAAGTCGTCTCTTATCTGAGAGATTTTATCTGCAAAGTGGATGTTAAATGCCTCACAGCAGGCTGTCATTGGATTAAGTAGGGGATTTGGCGGAGGAGGTACCTTCATCAGCTCCACCACCACCCTAAACAGTTCTGCCGGGTGAGACTCTGCGACGCAATATGTGCAGAACAGAAAGATTTCTGTGCTGCACGTAAAGCCTCCCTGTAGGAATCAAGGTGTTTCCTAAGGCTATTGTGTCGATAGCCTTGGTGAGCTCGGTGTTCCAATTATCCACTAAGGCTTCAACAGAATCACCGGCATTCCCAACCATTAAACCCTCTAAGGCTTTCTGGAAAACTATTGGTTCCATCAGCCTTCGAGGGTGGACCATTCTAATGGGTCCGCCACACCCGGGGGGGGGGGG
>CM034706.1:8358156-8380741 GCA_020142125.1 Phrynosoma platyrhinos
TGCAGGATTATGCTGTGTTGGCTCTGTCAAACCTGGAGGATAAATAGATGGGACGCTGGAAGTACCAGCCTGCCTTAGAAGAGATCTGAGCACAACCAAGACCTAAGAAAACAAAAGCTTTTAAATAGTTATCTATGTCTCTATACCTTTATCTATATAAAGAATCTTTGTGTATTACACGTTGAGTCCCAAGGGCAAAACCAAATATTTCAGTTTGTTTCCACTCAAATATTAGTGTAGCAGCTACCCTCCAGAGCCAGTATGATAAAGTGTTTTGACTGTTGGACTACAATTCTGGAGACCAGGGTTCAAATCCCTGCTCAGCCATGGAAACCCACTGGGTGGTTTTGGGTAAGTCACACCCTGTCAGCCTCAGAGGAAGACAATGGCAAGCCTCCTCTGAAAGAAATCATGCCAAGAACATCCTTATGATAGGTCACAAACATTAAACTCATTATAAGTCACAAACAACCTGAAGGCATGCAACAATAACAAGCTACTTTTACATCAGAGTGAGGACCTTCAGATGTTGCATTCCTTATCTTTAGTAACTAAGTTGCTAGGAGTTGCTGTTGAGCAACATTTGGAGGACCACATCTCCCCCGGTTTACATCATCATATGTGTCAGATTTTCCACATTGTTTTACATACAACCTGCACAAAATTATCCCACTGCCAGACACATGCATATTCAAATCTCCACTTGTTTATTCTCTTAGAAATATTGGCTGGCATTCTTCTTGGGACTTACCTCTTCAAAAATGGCCTTAACGTGCACATGCATGCTAAGGCAATGGACTGGAGTGATGGATGAACTATGTCCTGATGCTCAGTGGGCACCAATGTGCATTAGAGCACTCCCAGATGCACATGCAGACACCTGATAGAATGTGCCAGAGCAGAATTGGAACACCTAATGCACATCATAAGTGCCCAATGACCAGCAGAGCACTCTTGCTGGTGCCCAGATGTTCATCTTTACAATTCACTAATAGCATTTCTTTGCATTTCTGTAAGATAGCAATGGATTTGTAAAGTTATGAAAGGTAGACTTGTATCTAAGATCTTGGCCATTCTTTTTAAATTTTCATACTGGTGGAAATCTAACCCACTAGGAAGAAAATCAAAATATTACACTCTCTATGTTGTAAATGCCAGAGAGAGATTGATAATGATCACATTCTTAAAAAAATGTATGCTTGAGTTGTCTACTGGTGTGTAACAAAACAAAACTTTACATGGCCTAAAATTCTGTTGCTTTTGGACAGAACAGATATTAAATATGGAACAAGAATGTTTCCAAAATAATGAGAAACTTGGCCTCCATCATCCAGTTAATGAAACCGGTAGTCTTGTTGGTGACATACATCATAATTGCTGATGATGCAATTCATCTTATGCAATGACCACAGCCATCTTGAAATACCTTGTTCCCTTTCATAGCCATATAGTAGCTGGTAGAGAGTGGAGGATGAGAACTGGCATTGTGTTGTGGTTTGAACATTGGACTACAATTGTGGACATCAGGCTTCAATTCCCCATTTGCAAACCTGACACACTCTCAGCCTCAGAAAAACCCATGATAGGTTGACCTTATGGTCACCATATATTGGAAGCACCTTGAACACACACAGTAACAACAACAAAAGGGTGGAGGTGGTGGAGCTGTAACCATCTATATCCCTATAGTCAAATGCAGAAGGACATTGTCTTCTGGAGTACTGCTGGGTGGCCCCAGAGAATGTCTTTGTCATTCTGTGTCCATAGGCTACTTTTCTGCCATCCCTTGCTCTCCACCAGCTACTAAGTGGCTTTCTTGGAGGGTACCATCTTGGAACCAGGAATTCCCTGTGAGGGTGGAAATGGGACATGGAACAGATGTCCACATGGGGAGAACTTTAACATTCTGATTCCCACAGATGAGGTCTGTGACATGTGAACTTTCAAACTGAACTGTAAAAATGCCCAAGAGTCCACCAAGTTAAAATAGACTGAAGCCTGGCTTTTTACCCTTTATACTCCAATTTTTCAGCTGGGATATCTACACTTTTATAGTGCTAAAACATTTTATTAAGGCTTTTTAAAGAAGACAATATCTCATTGCTTTGGCAACATTTTGATCAGAAGTTCATAGTTTTTTAAGAGTTTTCTATCCTATGGAAGTCTATGACAGAAAGCACTGGCAAAAGTTATATTGTATGGTGTGGGCTCAATCCAGTTTTGATACCAAATTTTTAACACTGGTGACTGAGCAGGAATATGGAACAGTTACTAGATTTATTCATCCATAACTATTCAATATTCATGATTGGTACTTAGGAGTTTATCACAGGGGGAAAATTGGAAGGTTAAAATGGTAAGAACCCATGATTAACTCACAATTGCACAAATGTTTTTCACACACAAAGTGCTGTTATCTCATGCAGAATCCAAGATTAACCTGCACTTGCAAACAAATGCAGGAATGATTTTCACATGACAGGACCAAATGTGCCTCCATCCCGATAATGATTAAAGCATGTGCATCCCACAAAAGCAAGCAAATATGCAAATGATTTT
Organism: Phrynosoma platyrhinos; assembly: GCA_020142125.1. NCBI lineage: Eukaryota > Metazoa > Chordata > Lepidosauria > Squamata > Phrynosomatidae > Phrynosoma > Phrynosoma platyrhinos. The sequence goes on from CM034706.1 coordinate 8,360,716, forward strand.
CACACATAAACCATGACAAAGGCAGACAGAGAAAGAGGAGAGTGAATTAATTAATGGATGGATGGATGGTAACTGCTCTTGCTGCTCACTCTTCTTTCCTTCATACTCCCCCCCCCCATATGCTTCACTTCCCTGATCCTTGGAGTGCACTTTCTTTTACTTTTTGCATTTGGCTGCTCATACAACTCAATCTTTTTCTCCCAGAGTGGGACTCAATGCTTGGCTCCCGGTCTGAGCCAGCAAGAGGGAAAGCTGCCCCTTTTAAGGGATTTTGGACTTCATCTCCCAGAAGCCTCAGCCATGTTAGCCAATAATCTGGGTTTGGGATCACTGCTGGCTCAGACTGGGAGCCATTCATTCATTCATTCATTCATTCATTCATTCATTCTCTCTCTCTCCCTCCTTTCTCTCTGCCCTTGCATAAGCTGCTCTTTTAAGAACCCTGGTTAGAGGAGGAGAGACATTCACAAGCAGAGAGGCACGGGAGGAAGAAACAAGCATTTTCTCTTGTGTGCCTGTGTGCCTTTGCCCAAGAAAATGTTCCTTTAAGAGCCCTAAGGAACCATAGAAAAATCTGGCAACAAGTATAAAAATGGAGAGAACCTGCAAATGGCTACAGAAATTACACAAAGAAAGTGAATTTATGAATGAATTAGAAATGAAAACATTGTATTTTCCTGAAAATGACTATTCCCTGAGTCATGTCACTTTCTGTTCAGATTCTAAGTGGTTTGCATGCAATGCGAAAACTATTTGCGCAATTGTGCCTAATACACTGGATAACCAGGGGTTCTGACCCATTTAAACTTTCAATTTTCCCTGTGTGATAAACTCCTTACAATTGTGATATATTGCTACAATGATAATTCCTCCTGCTAAGGCTATATTTACTGGGCATAAGATACATGGAGAGAAGGAGGGACATTCTACTGTCAATCAGAATATGGATATTAATTAGGTATACTTCACTAGGTAGCTGTTGTTGAATACTAACCCCTGTTAGCAGAAACATCTTTATTTTCTCCTTTACAATAAGAGCAGAGGACTTGATTCAAATAGGAATCCTATCATTGGCAAGGGGGAGAGATCTAACATTTCAGCCATGGTGGGAGTACCAATCTAGATTGGCCAAAGACTGCTGGTACATCAGAAAACTACATATCCCAGGATTCTGTAGGATGGAGCCATGGGCCCATGGTCATCAAAGTGGTGTCAAGTTGTATTATTTCTACAATAATGTAGAATGCATTCTGGGTCATTAAAAAAATCACCTGAAAATGTGGGACAACAGAAGAAGTTGTCCCTGCCAAATTGGGAAGTTGGAGGTTATGCTTTTGTATAAATAAAACTACAAAAACATAAGTTTATTCAGAAAATCTATTCTTGTTGGGATTAGCTCTTAAAGGAATATAGCTCTTAAAGGAATATAGCTTGATGCTTTTAAAGGACTCTTATAGCTTTATGCTTTTCCTCTGCTTAGGAGATGCTGCCCACAAGTGCAGTAGAAATATTCCTTGCTCTGCTAAATTTCAACAAGGAAGAAATGTTTGTTTTTGAGAAGCAGCATTTAAATGCATCAGTCTCGACTAACAATGTGAAGAGGTATCAGTCCTAACCCCCCCAAAACATCCTCATTTGACCCTTCTGAATTAACTGTATCCGAGGTTGCTAAACACCATGGAGTGTAATACGAAAAATTTGTCAGGCACCTGTCAAAAAACACAAAAACTCTTGAGTGAACTAGTCTCTATTAAAACCAACTACTGAGAGAAGAATAGCAGTCCATTTTTAAGATAATTTCTAATTAATAATTGGCCATTTTTAAATGGGGAAAATCATTATCATACATAACGATTGTGAAGTAAATTTCTTTCAGAGAAATTCTCCTGAATTATTATGGAGGCAATACATGGTTTCATAAAGTTACACTTTTTTGTTTTTGCCTAGGTGTTGGTATACCAGTCATCAAGAAATATAAATCAGGCTGTTTTTAATGCAATTTGGAAATAGCAACTGCTGATCCTGCTATTGCAAGAAAAAGTGTTAGCCATAAGTAAAATAGATAGCTTAGTTGGACAGTTAATTTAATTTGAAGAGGTAGGCTCAAATCTATGAAAGCTCATGTTACCAAATTGCATTAAAAACAGCCTGCATACAGTTAAGTTAGGATAAGCCTCAATGTCCTAAAGGAACTCCTTCCATCAATGTATTGTCTGATCTTGGAAGCTAAGTAGTGTCATCTCTGGTTAATACCTGGATGGGACACCACCAATGAATACCACATGCTGTAGGCTATATTTCAGAGGAAGGAACTGGCAAAACTACCTCTGATTATTCCTTACCAATGAAAAACCTATGAAGTTCATAGGGTAGCTGTAAGTCAACAGCAGGTTGAGGGTACACACACACACACATAAGTAAAATTGATCTCTGATATGAACAGAATTCTGTAAAAAGAACATCAAAAACCTGTCCCTGAAATGTGTCTCTCAAAGGAGCTGGTTCAAGAGACACATGCAGCCTGGAATTACAGTGCAATCCCAAAGTAATGTGCACCAAAGCATTAGCATGATCACCCAATCCTCAATGTAAATCTTTGCTCTTATCAATTCTATCTTAATATATCTTTATCAGGAGGCTACTCTAATAACAGAGGCACCTTTGTTGCTAAGGTGCTGTCCTACTATCCTCTTCCTTGAACCATCCTCCACGGCTCCCATTTTGGTTCAGCCTTAACAGATTCTTCCACATCACAGCTCTTTAAGGCTCTGTTCTATTAGACTCCTTGTCTTCTGAGACTCTCAGGGCCAATCTGTTTCCTTCCAAATCCTACTTGCTTCATGTCAGGCCTGCTCTCAGTTATAAACCAACACAGAGTCATATGGCTCCCATCCTTCTTTCCTCCTCCTTCCAGCAACCTAAAAGAAACAGCAGTTAATTTATTTCCAGCCATTTGCTAAAGCTGTGAGAAGGACTGCATCATTTTTTTGCCCGTCAACACTTCATAGATGAAAACTTAGAGATATTTGGCCAAATGACGCCAGCATGTGGTTGAGGGGGTGTAGCCACTGCAAGAAGAGGTTGAAAATTAACCCGAGCCTGCAAAACAGGGTCATAAAATCTTTTTTTTTAAATAGGAATTTGGTGTTCTAAATCTAAAAATGTCCTCAGGTTTTCTCCATCACACACAGTTTTCCCCCACAAGTCACTTTGACATTTCTATAGCATAATATTGGATTGAATGAAATGATTGTGCAAGGAATGAGCCTGTAAAGAGTAAGAAAGGGGTTAAAATTTTCAAACAGACTCTCAAAACACTTAGTTCACTGATATGAAGCACAAAAATCCATTCAAAAGCACTACAAGAAATCGCACTGGAACATCAGCATCCACACTTAATCAATGCTGAGTACTAACTGAATTGATTCTTTTTTTTTTAAAAAATCCAATTTGTGAAAGAACTGTGTATGGTAAGACATTTTTATTATGATTTTTGAATTCAGCACCCAAAATACATTAAAAAACACACCAGCTACAATATTGAAAAAAGGTTTTTCATTGCAGGCTTGTGTTATTAATCTGGAAGAACACACAAAGCAGAAAAACATGGAATTTATGAAGTGAGTTTAGGAAAGCCTGGAAAAAAAAAAGATAAAGGAAAAACAAAACAAAACACCCAACCAACCTTGCTGGGAAGGGCAAGACTCCACCTCTGTTCTCATTCTTGCTAAGTTAACTCAACACAAATTAATTTTGCGCTTTGAACTCAGTTTGCAGTAGCTGAAGTGAGCTGAGAACGAAGAAGAAAAGTGAGAGGAAGAATGAGAAACTGGGACTTTTAAAAGCAGCTGAGATAATGGGACAATGGAATATTAACCAGCTTGTTCCCTGCCAAACTGGGATACTTGGAAGATATGTGTATATCAGGCCTGCACAACATATGGCCCCGGGACCGCATGCCAACCACCAAAGTATTTTGGGTGGCCCCTAAGGATGTGGAACAACTTCAAGGCTCCTCTGCTGCTCAGACTCCTCCTGAGGAGAGGGCATGCAGAGAAGGAGGAGGACAGGTGAACACTTGCCCTGCAAGACTCCTCCACTACCCTGCTTGTCCTGAGGAGAAAGACAGGTGAATGCCCACCCTGCAAGGCTCCATCGCTGCTTGGCTTTCTTCGAGGGGAAGTCTGGGTGGAAGAGGAGAAGGACAGGCAAGGCTGTTCTGCTCAGCTTTCTCCTGAGAGGCCTGAGCAGAAGAGGATGGAATTAATATTAATTAATTATAATTACTATTAATAATTACTATTAATTAATATTTAATTAAAACCTATCTGTAGCCCAAAGAAGTTTAGCCTATTTTAACTTTGGCTCCCATCTGCTGCCATGTTGTGCAGGCCTGGTATATATGCATGTATGACTATTTTTTTATATCCTGCCTTTTCCCCATTTTGGGACTCAGGGTGTGTTACAACAGTTAAAACAAATATAGTAAAAAATTGACAGCATACAAAAGTTGAAAAGCAATTAAATCATCATACAATGCAAATCCTTTAAAACAGATTGAAAACAACAACATATAAAAGTCCAGCACATTAAACAAGGTCTGTTCCCCCTGAAAAATCAGTTCTCCAAGGCCTGCTGGAATACACTCGTCTCTCCACATATGCAGCTATGACGTTTGTGTATTTGATTATTCACAGATGTTATTAATATGTTCTCTCTAGGAATCTCTAGGTCCTCCAGTGCAACTCTATGGTCAACTTTAACTAAGAGCCACACCGAAGGACCTAGAGATTCCTAGAGCGAACACTCCACTAGGCATTTGTAGCTCCTCCAGTGCAGATGTTGACCACAGAAATGTACTGGAGGACCTAGAGGTTCCTAGAGAGGTGTTCTCTCAGGTAAAACCATAGTGTTTTTGTTATTTGTAGTTTTCCCACATTCAACCCCAGCAAATATGGGAGGACAAGTGATAAAGGCTTTTACCTCCTTGCAAAAAGATGGCAAGGAGGGTGACAGACTGGCCCTTAACCCTTTTCTTTACCAGGAATGCTTTTAAAGTATCTTTTCTTGACACAAACCTGTGTCTCTTTTCAACATGTAAGATTTAAAACTCTAAAGTGCATCACTCTGTACTTACTACACATCTTGGGATATGTGGGGTTGCATTTTGCTCCCCATGTGCTCCAGCTGCAGGAGAAGGAGTTACTGGAATCTTTTGTGCCTCCTTTATTGTGAATAGGGATTTATATTGATCCTTTCCAGTATGTTGGCCACCATTTTCTTTTCCATATTTGTTGACATATATTAGTTAACACTAGAATCTATTCTGTCGATGTGGATTGTAGCAGTTGAACTGGAATATCATCTGTTCCTTTTTCCTCTCTCCATAGCTTCATTGCCTTGGACGTTAGTTGTGATTTTTAGCCCTCTTGGGTGGGTGATATGAGCTTGAGACTTGCCAATGGGAGCAACAAGCTGATGCTGGCTCTATTATTTCACTGCCTACAGCTCTCAACTCTTATGCTGACAAATAATGTCACTAGTGATCATTTCTTTCAAGGCATTGAAATGATTGACCTCAGCAAAAGTTTAGACCTATCTGATGTGCTGACATTTGTTTGCTTGCTTGCTTTCAATTTCCCCCATGCTGAATGCCACTGACTTGGAGAAAGGAACAAACACTCTGATTATTTAGTGCAGGCCCATTAATAGCTGCCTGTTGATACCTGCATTTTCATTCCATCTCATAAACCACTTGTGAGAGAAGCTTTCATGCACTGCAGCTCAAAGCACTTTGGAGATAATAGCTGAATGAAATGCGATGGGACAACAAATCATTACCAGAGCAAAAAGGACAGCTTGTAAAGGCTATCTCAAACAAAATGTGAGTGATTTAAAAACAAAGAGGATCAAGGTGCACACAAACCTATCTCTCCCCCTGAGGAGAATGGTTTCATTTGCAAGGGGTGTAACAATGACTATGCTTAGCAGTGGAGATCCTGTGTGGAATGCCAAGCACAAAAACAAAAATCGACAATAAGAAGCCTATATTCATGTGATTAATTTGGGAAATCTGTTCATTGCTAGATCTCTAAATCCTCAGCTTGTATTTGAGAACAAATCATTCATTTTTTTCCTTTAGTGGGCGAAAGCTGATATTCCTCTGACGTATTCTCCCCATATTTGAATGTTCTGAAGTGCTGCACAGGAATTATTCTATGGAGGAAAAAACAAATCACATATCTTCCTGCAGAGAACAAAGATATGTTTTGTCACAGAACTCACTTCTGTGCAGAATAATTCTGGTTCATTACTTTGGGAATCAAATATCAGAAGAAGATAGTTCGGAATTCTCACTGGTTTATTGTTTTTCCTGACAGGAAAGAATGGGTAGCATAATCAATGCACAAGTTCACATTTGGAAAGTCATGTGACACAACATTAGGAAGAACTTTCTGACAGTAAGAGCTGTTCAACAATGGAATATGCTGCCTCAGAGACGTTTTTACACTGTCCTCCTAAAGCCGGGTGGAGCCATTCCGGAACGGGTCGTGCCGCCGATTCCGGAATGGCTCCGCCGCCGAAAGGCTAATTCCTGTTGGACAGCCGGAATTACCTTTCCACCGCTTCAGCCGGAGTTATTGTTGGTTCGGCCGGAGTGACGCCAGACTTAGGGCTCCGTGCGTTTGAACACAAAGCCGGACGGATGCAGGGATGGCACCTGAAGGGGCGGGGTTTGCTGCCACGCGCATCTGAACAACCGGGAAATGGAGCCGGAGTGAGGCCGGACGGAGGTAGCGTTGCCTCCTCAAAAAGGCCAGTGTGAAAACGTCCAGTGTGTGAGCTTCTTTCCTTTGAGGTTTTTAAATAGAGGCTGGATGGCCATCTGTCAGGGATGTTTGATTGTGAGTTCCTGCATATCACGAGATTGGACTGAATGGCCCTTGTGGTCTCTTCCAACTCTAGAAATTCTAACTCAGATGCTGGATCTTGGCCTATAGCATATCCTCTCTGTGTTTATATGGTATAGAACTTTGTAAATTTCATTAACCATGTCATGAAAGAAATTTCCTCCCTTCCCCTCATTCCTGTAGCAGATTTTAAGAACCAACTAGAGAAATACCCATCAGGAGTTAGTTTCATTCTGTTCACCACATTCTAGAGCTCAAAGTGGCATACATTGGAAACCCTGTTTTATCTTCACAACAACCCTGTAGGGCAGGACAAATTGAAACAGTGTGACTAGGCACAAACCAGCCAGTCAGCTTTATGGCTGAGAAGTCATAGGGGATACCCATCCTTCACTGTTAGAGTAGTCTGAAATGACCTTATGTGCCACGATCCCATCCTGTGCAATTCTGGACCTGTAGTTTTGTGTGGCACTCAACCTTTGTTCCTTTAACTCCCAGAAGCCCTTGCCAGCATGGCCAATGATGATGGATTCTGGGGGCTGACATCCAGACCATGTAGAGGAGCAGAAGTTGAAAACCACTGCACCTGTTGAACATCCTCTCTGCTTTGTTGCAAAGAACTTTAAGTACCTAACATCCTAAGATGGGACCATGATAAACATCAAACTGCTATAATGATGCAGTATGTGCACACTCATAATCAAATCTAATATCAGATCCATTAAACCACACTGGCATGCCTTCATATTGCATTGCTAAGTCTGCATCCAACTAGTATACAGATTTCAACATTCTTCTGAAGACCTGTCCATGGTTGAATACACAAGGATTCAAAGCCAGGTTTTTAAGAGCTCTGCTCTGGATAAATCTGTTAGTAGTGGTTTCATTCAAATGTATAATCTCAGGTTCTTTCCATTGAGAACATGAAGAAATTCATGGGTTTGGGTAAATTCTTATCAAAAATGAAGTAAAATAAAACTCTCATGCTTTCCATCAGAGTTAGAGCCTATAAGATGGCTCTAGGGATGTTTGAGGAATTAGATTTTCATCAATTCTGATAACAAGTCACCTGATTTACAACCCTTGGATTAAAAGGTGGATCAGAACTTACTTATCCCCCAGGTTTCACATTCCCTAACTGCTCAGAGTATCAACATCCATTTTAAAATGTGTATATTAGGAGAAAATTCATTTAGAAATGCATTTCACTTTATTCTAAAGGTGCTCCACTGAGAGGAATTCAGGATAACACTATTTTCATTCCAACTCCCAGGAGGCAAGCTCTGTCATAATGTAGCAGGTCCATCTAAAACCAAATGCACCGTTTGAATATAAATTGCAAAATCATCACATCAATGGATAACAATCAGATTATATCCATTGATCCTCTACCCTTCTCTCTTGCTGCTGAATGGAAATGAGATTCTGCTGGCAGTGCTTTGTATTCCACTGACATGTCCTCCATTCTCTAAATAAGATGCAATCCAGTACTTTGAATTTTTATGTACTTACCTTTCTGGGCATAACAAAGCTGGAATGAGTACCTGATCATGGTAGTATAAGGTACTTTAATGTTTGTTCCTGTCAATTTTAATAATGCAAAGAGCGGAAGACAATGCTTAAAATGGGATCTTTGGGGAACAAAGTTATTTCTAACCCAGTGTTTATTGCATGAACTCTCTGATTGTTTGACACTGGTTTATTATCAGCCCTGGAGCATATGCAAATTCTTTTATTATGACTACTACCAGCATACCTTTTCTGTGTTGCTGATGATACTAGAGCTTTCAGGGGGAGGGAGTGATGCATTAATTTGTAAAAACTATAGATTTTTTGCAATCTGAGTTAAAAAAAGCTCTTAAAAACCTGGCTCTGAATCCTTGTGTATTCAACCATGGACAGGTCTTCTAGAGAGGAACGTTGAAATCTGTATACTGGTTCAATGCAGACTTAACAATGCTTAAAACATACCCACTGAAATCAATAAAAAAATGTGGGTCATGATTACCTTGGCCCATGGATTTCAGTGGCTCTACTTTTAATATGAAAAATCCAGGTCCAGTACAGAGCTTTGATGTAACTCACCAAACCTTTATGCAAAAGTATCTTGTAGCACCTTTGAGACTAACTGAGGTCTTGTCTGCATGGGCCAGGATAGTCAATGGGCAGCCTGGAGTATCCTGGCCCTACAACTGCCCAATCTCTCCCCATTACCTTGTCATCTATTCCTGCACTGTGACAGCTGTCTGCATGGGCATCCTACTGAGTGGGCCAGTGCATCTGCCACCATGGGTCACTTGCTTCTGAAGTTAGAATGAGATACCCAGCCCAGCCATAAATAAAATTAAATAATCATCAAATGGCTGGGCACTTTCTTCAGATCTCAGAATGAGCAGCCTGCAGCAGTGGATACACGAGGTGGCACAGCAGGATGTCCCACAGACAGCCACTGTGGGAACGGAAGACTGGAATGACAGGTGTATTTTTAACAATAAGGTTCCACAGATCTGGTGTGGAATGTGGCAAACATCATCTGAATTGCTCCCACCAGAACTGGGCATTGGGATGTCCATTGTCCAAACAGGACAATGCCAGGATGAGATGTGTATGTGAAACCTTTTGGCCCATGCTGATGGCCTGTGAGAAAGAGGTTGGTAGCATAAGCTTTCATAGACTAAATCTAAAGCAAAGCAAAGCAGCTTCATTTATATATCGCACTATGGGATGTCTAAGCAGTTTACAACTGTAAGCTCATTGCCCCTAAACAGTTGGGTACTCATTTTAGCGACCTCGGAAGGATGCAGGCCTGAGTCTAGCCTGAGCCCTGGCTATTATTGAACTCACAACCTTGTGGTCTTTGAGTGAAAGGCTGCAGTACAGGCATTTAACCACTGCACCACCAGGGCTCCTTGGCATCTGATGAAGTAGAATTAAGTCTACAAAAACTAATGACACATTTTCTTTCCCTTAGTCTCAAAGATGCTACAAGTTCCCTTTGCACACTGGTAGAGACTAACACAGCTATGTCTTTGAATCACAGAATTGTAGAGTTGGAAGAGATCCCAAGGGCTATCCAGTCCAACCCCCTGCTGTGCACAGGATTACACAATTAAAGCACTCTCAACAGATGGCCATCCACACTCTGTCTGAAAACTTCCAAAGAAGGAGATTCCACAACTCTTTAGGCCAATGTGTCCACTGTTGAATAGTTCTTACTGTCACAAAGTGCTTCCTAATGTTGAGGTGGAATCTCTCTTCCTGTAGTTTAAATCCACTGTCTCTGGAGCAGCAGAAAATAAGCTTGTTCCATCCTTGACATGACATCTCTTCAAGTATTTAAACAGGGCTATCATATTACCTTTTAATCTTCTCTTTTCCAGGCTAAACATACCTAGCTCCCTAAGCCGCTCCTCATAAAGCATGGTTTCCAGACCTTTTGCCATTTTGGTTGCCCTCCTTTGGACATGCTCCAGCTTGTCTACATCCTTTGAATTGTGGTGCACAGAACTGGACACAATATTCCTAGTGAGGTCTGAAAGTAGAATAGAATGGCACTATTACTTCCCTCATTCTAGACACTATAATCCTGCTGATTCAGCCTAAATTTGCTTTGCCTTTCAAACCAAATCTTTGTCTTCACCTTTTTAGAATATATACAGTGGATACCAGTTTATCCTTGGCCTAGTATAATGACAAGTGCAATAATAACAAATTACCACCTAGCATTGCCGAAAATGAGTTTAAAGAAATATTTTGTTTGGTTTTGATACTATTAGCTGGTCCTCAACTAAGGTAGACCTACTGAATCAATGAAATTTATACAAATGTTGATTTCCCATTCAACTTCATTAAGTGAATGGAGATACGTTAGCTGGGGCTTCCAACAGTTTTCAGGCCATAGTCTCTTAGCACTTTTTTAGTATTCTGCAATTAATTTTTATGACAAACAAGGTCACTTCAAATGGAAAAATAAAAATTTCTGGATGTATCAAGAGTTTCCAGTTCTTTTTTCTTTTCTTTGTGTTTAGATTGAATCTGCTTATTAATAAATGGCACCCAGTTCTCTCTCCTGAAATATGCCAGGTTTCCCGCTCTCCTCCCTCCCTTGTGTCCTTCCCCTTCCTCCTCCCTCTGGTCATGTGGCACATCCAATTTCATGATACATTGGTTTTTACATTATTAAATTATTATTCAGGAGTTAAAGTGCTTAAGTAATACTATATTAGTTAAGCATGAAGATCATTTTACTTTGGTGCCAACATTCCTCTTGCCTTCTCATGATCTCTGTTGAATCTCTATCCTGGAAACAATAGCTATGTTTACTGGCATAATCACCTTAGCTAGTTCAGAAAATGTGGAATCACATAAGGCAAGTGTAGATACATTTCATTTTGAAAAGTAGTGGGGAGGAAGAATCAAAGGCCTTTGATAATAAACCTATAAACTTATTTATAAGATAATAAACTAATAAACTTATTATTTATTATTATAATGCCAAGAACTTCCAAGAAAGGATGAAGTAAATGTCAAGTGGACCTCCAAAATAAAATGGAAAAGCATAGGTATGAAACCTAGAATTTCTAGCATTGGTTTTTAAAAAATTCATCTGGAGCAGCTTAAATCACACTAAAATGGAAGCAGAAAAAGTAGTCTGAGAATTTTTAAAAGAGTCATTAAACATTTTTTTAAAAATCAAGTAGCTTGTTGTTTATCCTGTACTAAACAGGATGGAAACAACATTACAATTTTGAAATGTACTAGAACAGGAAATGGTCAAGTTCAATAAAGACAGGAAAAGAAGTAGAAATTGTAATCTTCAGGAAGGCAGTTCCATTAATTCCTTAAATCATGTTATGCTCTTATTTTCTCTAAGGATTAAAATCAATGCCAAGTATCTACATGCTTGACAATCATCTCTGTCTTTTTGTACTGCTTTGTCTAGAATTCCAGAATGCAGGGACAGGTTACTTCCACTTCAACCACACTGGGAAGAATTCAATGCCAGAAACATGGACACCAGCAGTCAAATACTTGAGTAGAGGAGTGAGATGTTAGAGCTAATGGTTGGTCTTAGGTACAGGAAGTCCTTACTTATCTGATGGGTTAGTGACCAGAGGAGTGTCAAAAAGTAGAATCCATTGAAAAGAGGAACCATCTCTTTCTAGCTTGCAAATACAAGACTGAACATTAGATGGTGCCAAGTTGACTGAGGAAAACAAAACAAAACCCTTGAGCACATTGAGAAATGATTGAAAGAGGAGACCAGGGGTTGAAAGTGTGGTATAAAGCTTTAATATAGATCTGTCGATACAGTAGAATGTCCAAAAATGAACCATTGAAAAGAGGGGGATGCCTGGATGTAAATATTCACTTATTTGATTATCAAATGCAAGAAGAAATAATTGCAAAAGTTTCCTCCCTTCTTGGTAAGGAAGCAAGAGTTTCTGTGAATTTTTTGAACAATTGTTTTTCACTTAGGGCATTTTTATATTCAAAAGTGGTGTTAGTGTAAAAGTCAAGTATGTTTTTTGCATTGTTTTCTGGAAAAAATTGTGGGGGTTTTTTTTTTGCACAATCTTCCACAAATTTTGAGTGAACTTTTTTTTTTTTGCAAAAAGAAAAAAAAGTTTAAACGTGAAATATTTCAATATCACACAACAACAACAAACTTAGATGAATTCATTATTCTGTAAAATCCTTGGAAATGTGTGTCTCATCTCTTTATTCTGGAGTACAGATTCAATGCTTGTTTGTAATTTCTCTGTTCTGGATTTGCTGATAGGCAGTGGGACACCTACCACCACAGGATTTGAGAAGAGACAAGAATGGGTGGGTTGCAAAGACTGGTCAGATGTTTCAACAGTTCAGTTCTGGAACAGCTAAATTCAAAGTACAATATTCATGGTTTGAAGCACAATATGCACAAAAAAAAAAAAAAAAAGGTTCCTGTCTGATTCTCACACCATCTCTTTCTCCACCCCCTTAGTAATTTTATAAGGAAATGTAGCAAGAGAAGACATTTGAAGGCAGTCTGAAAAAAAGAAGACTATAGTATAGATTAATTGTTTTTTTCAATTAAGGAAATCTCAGCCCTAAATATGCAAGTCCTGAGTGGACTGTTGGTGTGTCTCTTGAAAATTTCTCATTCATGGGGTCACCAAAATTTGAAGCTGACTTAATGGCAAACAAAAGCAGAAATTTGTACATTTCAGATAATAGTGCAAAGTTTCTGGATGAATGATTCTTTTTTCCAATGCATGTGATTCTGAAATAGGTTCACTTCTCCCATGGTACTGGAAAACTCTTGGGAAGAACTAGAAAGCTGAGCACTAGTCATAGAAAGATATTTTTGCCTTGCCTACTGCTTCTCGGCGGCTGTTCCATATGTTATTTCCATCTGTCATTACATATGCAAACCCAAAAGTCTACTGAGAAAAAACAGCATGCAGTCTATGCAGGGAGAAACTAGATGTTTCAGCAAAGGCTTGTCAAGTGGAAAAGATTACGGCCAAGGGCAAATTAACAATGCTCTCAATAATAGATTGTCTGGAAAGAGAAACACTGGGGAAGGAAGGCAGCTGGTATATCTCTCCGAAAGAAACCAGCATTTCATTTGGTGTTGTCTTTTCCGCAGTGCCTGAGAAAATTTCCCTCCCTACAAGCATCCAAACAAGTAATCACAAAGTTTTGGAGAAAACATGAGTGAACAAACTAAATGCTTCAAGGGAAATCATAATCTACATCTGGGATTCTCTGGTATCATTCTGTCTACTTGAAATAGATAGAAGGAGCATTGCCATATGTCCTTCCTTTAGCCTTGCAGTGCATAGTAGTTGGAACACCCACTCAAAAGGCAATCATGGCCCAGAAGCCTTGTAAGCCAATTCTTTTGGTTGGATTTATTAAGTTCCCAGAAAATGCCAGCCATGATGGGCAAGGATGAAGAGGGCAGGTCGTTTTCCTCACTCTACCAAGGAGTTTGTCCATGTCATCGGTACTCACAGATTGAAACTGATCCAGGATAATTCCATTAACGGAGTCGTTGGACACCTCGTCAATTGTTTCTGTCAAAACACTGGCATCTAAGTTGGCTCTTATCTGAGAGATTTTATCTGCGAAAAAGCTGTTAAATGCATCACAGCAGGCTGTTGTAGGGTTAAGTAACAGGTTCTGCACAGGAGGTACCTGAGTCAGCACATCCACCACCCTAAACAGCTCTACTGGATGGGACTCTGCAGACACAATACATGCAGAGGAGAAGGATCTCTGCGCTGCACATATTGCCTCTCGGTAGGAGCAAAGAAAGTTCCTATGACGAATCTGGTCAGATAAGAGTTGAGTTTTCCACCAGGTGTGCTCTGGTTGTTGTCCAACCCATTTCATTTTTCTAAGCCCTGGTGTATACCATTGCTTCCGATTTGGAGTGGGTTGGAAAGGATGCTTGGGAGTGATCGTGTCAATAACCTTGGTGAGATCGGTGTTCCAAGTATTAACCAAAGCTTTGACAGGGTCACCAACCATTAAACCCTCCAAGGCTTTCTGGAATCCTATTGGTTCCATTAGCCTTTGAAGACAGACCATTCTAATGGGTCCACCACCCCCAGTGGGGCGGATAGAGGCTCTTAGTTCAGTCTTGGCCACAAAATGGATGGGTGGAGGATGGGGCAGCTGAGTACCATCATGGTGTAGGTTCTGCTAGGTGGTGCACAACAATAACATTATCCAGAACCTCCAGTGGCCACCTAGGAGGTTGTGGAGGATGCCTGCATTGTCATGCATCAGAACATAGCCTGCAATTATCCTTGGCTGCTTTCTGCCTCCCCTCCTGCCACTACTAAATGCCCATGTTGGTGGGGTGCAGGGAAGAGATGAGTCTAGCAGAGGAACTTTCTTTCCCCTGAAGGTATATCTTTGAAAACTGCAGAGTTTTCAAGGATATTCCCACAGCACGGAGAAAATATATTATGCATTCTACCCTGCAGGAGCAAATAATTTAATCCCTATTCTGAAGACTGCAAATTAATGTTTCTTTTGGTTTTGCACCATATGCTTCTTGTCCAGCCAACTGTAAACAGGAACCTGATTCATTATATTCTCAAAGGCCAAAAGAAAGGTCTAGAGAAGATCAACTAGCTTTTTCCAACAGAGACTGTCCTCCCACCCCTCTTAAAAATTTTGTTTTGAAGCCTTCAAGCAGTCCATTCCATTGGAAATGGCTACCATATTTTACAGAGTGTGTACTGTCAGTCATTCCTCACACTTTCAAGGCAAGATTGAGAACAACAAAAACATGTTGACAGATACAGGCAGAATGGCTCAGGTGGGTATGAAAGACAGGGCAGCATAGATGTCATTTTCCTGTTACACATTATGAAAAGTAACCACAAGTCCTCAGATATGAGGGAGAGATAAGAGGAGGGAGGGAAGATGTAGTTGGTTTCTCCTCATCTCTTAACTCATATATTGATAGAATTGTGTGGTTTCAAGTTTTCCAAGCTTAATAAGCCTTCAGTGACAGTCTTGGGGTGCATAAAATAAGAAGCCAGTACTTTGGATTCTGTTTTGAGTTGTACATTATCTGCTATGGGGGTGTTTCTGCATTCATTCTGAGCCCCATGTGTCTGATGTATCTGCCTACCTGCCTGCATACCTACTGATCTACCTACCTAAATACTTACCTACCTACCTCTGTCTCATCTATCTATCTATCTATCTATCTATCTATCTATCTATCTATCTATCTATCTATCCAATTTATACCCTGCCTTTCTCCTGAGATGGGACCCAAGGTGGCTTACAAAATTTTAAAATAAAAGCTTAGCTAATAAACTTACTTTAGAAATGTTTTTTAACCAAGAAAATAAAAATTCTATAAAAAGGCACATGGTCAAAATAGTATAAAATGTAGAATATAATTTAAAAACACAAGCCACTTTTAAACACCATATGATTAAAAGTCAAAGTTCTGCCTTTTGAATTAATTGGATCTTCCATGGAAGGGAGGTCCACAGCCTGGGTGCTCTCCAAGATATCAGATGAGATATCAAATAGCATGGTGGTTGTGAAACTGACCCTTCTGAACTGTAGAAGGTCATAGAGTGGGAGCATAGACCCAAACATACCCCCTATCTGAGATGAAAGCTATATGTTTGTGAACAATTCATTCCAATAGTTCAGAATAGTTCTTCCGCTTTCCTTCAGTGTTATGTGTTGCTGAACACCCAACTGAGTATTGTTTTATCTTCATTAAGATCATCCTTACCAGGGCCTCATTCATAATCTACATGGAATGATAGGGGGGAAGCTGCTTTAATTCATATTTCCCATAAGATGATATTTAGGCAATAATCCCAGAGTGATGAAGTGTTATATTCCTATTTAATCATAACGAGAGAGACCAGTGGGAGTGCATATCTCTATGATCAATCATCCACTAATCTGGCAAGGCAGTTTAGTAATTTTTAGAGGATTACAGTATTTAAGAATGCTAATTCATCATTCTTTGGCAAAAGAGAAGAACCAAAAATAAAATAAAATAATAATTTGACGATTTGGGAAAGAAATTCACTTGGGATGCTCTGAGATTTATATTTATTAAAGTTAGGATTAAAGAATCTGTTCATTGAAACATGCAGCTTTTCATCCAAATTTCATTTCCAAAGAACTAGATAACAAAGGCTAAATTCCTATAATGTAGAAGGCAGTAGGAAAAGAGGAAAACATCACTACAGATAGATAGACTAAGGGGTGAAACAGATGATCAAGATAGATAGACTAAGAGGTAAAACAGACTAAGGGGCTATACAGACCGGCCAAAAGGGCTGGCCTGGGGTGGAGTCAGGGCTTGACAACTGCACACTGGCTGTCCCGATGCTGCCATCACACCATTCATACAAACACATGGCGGGTGGCATCAGGGCACACCCTTGGCCATCATTCATACACGTTGTGCCAGAGGAGTGCAGAAAAGCCGCTGCTATAATGGTAAGGGTGGCTTTTTGCCATTCTAAAAAGGAGTTGTGCAGTTGCTGTAGCCCTAATCCGGCAAGGAAATGGATGGTGGGATGCCACCCCTAAGAAGAAAGTTCTAACATACATTTTTTGTGGCCATCATATGCATTTTTTTGTGGACACCAGATACATTGCAAAATCCATGTGTCTGATCTGTGCATCTGCAACCAGGCATGGATGTGGCTGCACATTTCGTTGTGTATTTGGTTGCAAAGGTGCTGCCTTGGTTGAATCACTCATGTTGCCATTCATTACAGTGATTGCATAGCATAATTAATGCATAACACTATGAGGGGAAAAAACCAGAAGCTGGGCACAGCTTTACTGAGCCTTGGTCTCAGGGCTGATGAGAGGCCCTTCCTCCACTCCAACTGTCAGTGTTGTGACCTCTTAGGGAGTGAAAAGCAGCCAGATGCAGTTCCATCATGCCTTGGCCCCAGTAGCTGGTGAAAGGCCCTTCCTCTATTCCAACTGACCTCTGAGGGAGAGAAGAGCAGCTAGCATATGTGGAATCTAATCCCTTTTCCCACTTTTCCACTGCTCAGGGAGCCTGAAGTATAGCCAAACTTTAAATGCTATGTCCCCCCCCCCCACTCTCTAGAGATTCAGAGAGAGAGAGAGAGAGAGAGAGAGAAGAAATGACTAGATGCAGGGGATTAACACTATAAAGTCCTTATGTGGTGTGTCAGCCCATTTCCTCAAAATATTTTTTTTGCAAGATTTCCTCAGGATACAGTGAACTTCATTTTCTTACTAGTGTGGAGACCCCCCCCCCCCCAGTTGTAACTAAAATGTAATTGGCATCAAGATCAGCCAAGGTATTTCCTCCAAATTAAGAAATAGTTCTGAATCAGTCCAAATTTGAGAGACACTCATCTCCTCCTGGTGTCCTGCCATTAGTATTCTCTAAAGACTTTCACCCATCCACAAATTGTCTAAATCCCCTGAAATTAAATAGCAGACAGTCATATTCTTAGGGGTCACCAGAGCAGAGTGCATGGAAAGGCAGCAAGCCAGGCAGCCAGAGATTCAGCCTCCTTTCTCTCCTTCTTTTATCATGCCTGGCCCATTGCCACTGCTGCTGCTCCTATGCTATTCATGACGTGTAATTTAGATAGGAGAGGAGATTGAACTTTTCAGATCCGAAACCTGCCAAAGGCTAATGGAACACCAGCTAATGGGTTTGTAGGAAATTTCATGATGATGCACACTGTCTGCCCCACCCTTCCTGAACCTGGAGAAGGCTTCTCTCTGATATAATCTGTCCAGGATTAGGTGCTCATTCTTGAATGAGAAGGGGGGGGGATCCTTTTTAGCCCTGATCAAATATGAGGAATGAAAAAATCCTTCAGTTCTGAAGAGGAGTGTTCTTGTACAGTTTGGATTAGGATAAGGTAGGGATTATTATTATTATTATTATTATTATTATTATTATTATTATACTGCATTTTTAGAAGCATTTGTATTCTTTTTGCTGTCTTTCTCTCTTCCTACATCTAACTTCCAGTCAAAAATACTTCCACCCTTTTTGTGTAGTCCTTTGCTTAAGCTCTAAACCTAAATGACTTCTAATCATCATGAAAGCCTTTGCTCACATTTGTTCCTTGCTTCACTCTTTCCATGGGCTTTCTTCTACATCAAGGCAATATAATCTTGGTACTACAAAGCAATATATTTGGAAACTTGTATAAAGAATGGAAATTCAGCATCTTTGCATAATCTCCTGCTTTCATAATTTATGTTGCCATTTTGCTTTCATTTGTGGTTCCCAACGATCCGAGGATGGATCCAAATTGATAAAGTATAATGTATTCCCACCCCCTAATTGCTAAAAAATCTTAATTTATAACTTCCAATACCTGAACTGCTAATCCAGTCCTGGACTGAATGTTTAATTGATTGTATTTGACAATTAAGATTAAAATTAATAAAACAATGCCCACTGAGAGCTAGCACTCCATCTTGACTGCTGAATGACTTGCTGTTTTTGGGGGGAGAAACATCTCCCTGGGCCTAAAATATCCCAGAGGGCCTCCAAAAACATGGTAGGCCAATAAACAAACAAACAAACAAACAAAATTTAAAAATCACACAACTCTTTTGGCTGTGTGTTGGTATTGCTTCCAATTTGCCTAGGGGGAAAAATGTTTTTGTATGCAAAGAGTTTTGATCCACAATAAGACAATTGTGCTTTTCAAGACTATATGAAAAAGGACAATCTTCTTCTTTAGACAGAACATACCAGCCTGTAGGAGGTGAGGGCCAGTAGGGCTGTGGATAAAAAGGGGTCACTGAAAAATAAAAGTAAGAGACTGTGTACAAAACATGATATATTTTTCTGCAAAGTACTCTGTGGGGGGAAATATTGCACAAAACTCATTATAACATTTTCACAAAAATAATGAAATGTGAAAAATCACACACACCCATCTAATCTCACATCCTTCCTATAGACTGAAGGAGGGAACAACAATGGGCTAGCCACATAATATCAGTTAAAAGAGTGTATAAAACCAATACATATTGAAAACTATCAGTGCAAACTTTAAAAAAATCAAAATTAAAAATTCCCCGAGTAAGCATGCTGGAAGAGGCTGGTCTTTATTGCTGTTTTAAACAAAGAAAGTATGTCTGACTCACAAGTCTCATCCAAAAGGTCATTCCACAATCTGGGGGCAGCCAAAGAAAATGTGTCTGGGTAGTTGTCAGCCTAGTTTTGGCTGACTGAAGTAAATGTCCTGCAGATGACCTAAATACAGGGGTGGGTTATATGGGACAAGGTGATCTGGTAGGTAACCTGGACCCAAATCATGTAGGTTTTAAAGGTAACAACCAACACTTTGTACCTTGCCTGGAAACTAATTGTCTGCTAGTGGAGTGGTTGTAATACTGGTGTAATATAATCATTCATAGATGTACCAGTAAGCAGTCTGGTTGTTATATTTTGAACTAACTGAAGTTTTTGAAGTTGGTACAGGAGTACCCCAATGTACAGTGCATTGAAGAAGCCTAGCCTTGAAATTACCAGCATGTGCACTGCCATCTTCCAGTTCTGGGAAATGGTGCACTTGGTATAAGAGCCAAATCTATTAGTCCCTTCTTAC
>CM034706.1:8380912-8408870 GCA_020142125.1 Phrynosoma platyrhinos
GGGGATGATGGAAGTAACAGTGGCTCAACAAGGCTGCCTGAAATGTGGAGGGCAGTGGACAGCCTATATTGAGGGGTCAATATGAAATCTGACAGCATTCTTGCCTGATTTAAGACTGAGCCAATGTGTGGGTGCCAAGGCAGGCTTTTTATAAGTGTTGGAGCAGTTGGGCGGATTTTCCAAGAATCTCTAAAACAATGGCATTCCCACCTGGTTGATGGTTTTAACCTCAGAGTTACAAAATGATGGCAGTGACACCGATTTAATCAAGCAGTGCTAATATTAAGACAACCCCAGGGAGTTTGGGTTAGGGTTAGGGTCAGGTGTGCAAAGTTGCAATGGGTGCTAGCAGAAAGATTGGCTTAATGCTTTAGGCTGACAAACCTTGTTTGTAACCTTCAAGAGGAAATGCACACAGCAATATTCATGCTCATAAGGTTACAGGGGTCCTTATCACATGTCCTCAACCAGTCAGAGGTTCACTTAAAGGTAATCTGACCTTTCCAGGTTTATGATTATGGTCTCTCTGTAACTGCTATTGTAATATAATACATCAAAATATTTGTACCTCAAAATAATGCAGTGTATGCATGGGTGCTAACATGTGTATGAATGAAATAAGCAAAGATTTACATCCCTAAGAGAAAGTTGAATAGTCTGGATATCTTGTATTAATATGCTTCTCAGTGGCTTGTATTTGTGAGAGAGGAGGTTCATTTTTTTCTAAAGCACAACACAGAGACTCACACTTTGAATCACTGCAAATCTGATTTGCCTGAGCCTGCCAGTAACACCAGACTGTAAAATTAACCTGCATCACTATATCCTCAGCTCCTTAACAGCAATTGAATGGACTTCTTTCTTTTGTCTCTCAGCAGGAGTGGTCCCATCTAGAAGACAAGAAGTTAAAAAGCAGAATTTCATCATCATGTCAGTTTTGAATCTGACTTTGCTATCCTTTACAGAGACTAAACCAGATTTTTTTTATGGGAGTGTCACTGACTTACCAAATTCAATTGATTATGAGCCATATTATTTTCATCATTATTACTATGCAATACTGGTTACAAATGTTTTTATTTTTATCATTTCCTGTTTCGGAATTGTGATGAATGGGACTGTCATCTGGATTCTTGGCTCAAGTGATAAGGTATATCCATTCACCATTTATATCCTGAACTTAGCAATTTCTGACGTTGGCATCCTTGCATCCAGAGTGATATGCTTCTTTGTTTTCATGTTGAAAAAAGTGCCAGTTCCTTTTGGCAGTGCATACTTTCAGTTCTTCCTTTTCATGTGCATTGTTGGGCAAATTCTACTGACAGCCATCAGTGCAGACAGAAGTGTGTCTGCTTTCTTTTCAATCTGCCATCAACACCACGAGCCGACGCACTTGTCTGTTATTTTGTGTGTTGTTGTATGGATCCTTTGCTTCCTGTTCACTGCAATTCACTTTCTTTATGTTGGTTTTGAGGAAAATGAAAATACTAACATCTTGGTGTTCTCCCCATTTAAGGCAACTGCTCTGGTTTGCCTCCCAGTGATGGCTATGTGCACCCTGATACTGGTAGTCAAAGTGTGCTTAAAAAGACAACAGTCTCAGCAGGTTGTGCTCTTCACAGCCATCACAACTGCTCTTTTGTTCTCCCTTCTTTTTGCCTTCCCTTTGAATATCATCTGCATCATCCAAACATTTGTACCTACCTATGTGTTGGAACTGGGCTGTTTAAGTTCTTGTCTGAAGAGCAGCGTTAACCCAGTCATTTATTTCCTGAGTGGGAGACAGAGAGGAGATGTGTGTATAAAGGATATGAAGGTCATCCTTCAGAGGGTTTTCAACGAGGAAGAATATGAAGGAGAAGAACATGATCTGGAACTGGAAATCTATTCAAATCCAGCTGTAAGACCTTATTAATACAATGGCTCTTGGTATCTGCTGTGGTTCAGTCCCAAGAACCGCTATGGATACCAAAATCTGTGGATGCTCAAGTCCCATTATTTACTATGGCATTGTAAAATGGTGTCCCTTACATAAAATGGCAAAATCAAAGTATGCTTTTTGGATTTCTTTTTTAATATTTTTAAGCCAAGGATGGTAGATACAGAGGGCTGACTATATAAGATCCCTAGTCTTGCCAACCTAATCATTCTGGTAATACATTTACATTTTTAATTTGAAGTTATCAGAAAAGTCCATTTCAGTTGCTGTAGACCTGACACAGATTTAATCAGTAGGAAAATACAGAGATAACTTTCTCATTGCCTTTGAATAATAGATGGTTCTAGTGTCGTAGGCTTTGAAAGAGAGGGAATGAGTTTTGCATGGACCTTTGGTAATCTCCAACTTAGATGTCCTGAATACCAGTGTTACACTATTCAAGGAGTCCTGACTAGGGTTGGATAAATCTGTCTGTTTTTGCTTTCTTTTGCATCCACAGATTTTGCAACCACAATTTGTTTCTTCCTTATTATATATCATTTTGTATGTTTTTTTAATAAAAAAAACAGCTAAAGGAAAATTCATATGCATTTCTGTGCATATTTTCATGTGCACAACAATTAATGTACAGTTTCTCTGTGTCATATTTTATAATGTATGTACAGTTGGCTCTCTGTATCTATGGATTCTGCATCCACAGATTCAGTCATCTAAAGCTTCAAAATATTCAACAACACAAATTTTGCCATTTTATGCAAGGGTTACCATTTTACTACCACACTGTATACAATGGGACTTGAGCTATTACGGTAGTAATAAAATTTATTTATACTCCACTCTTCTGCGGAGCAATCAGAACAGGATGTTCTGGAACCAAACTCCAGCAGATATCAAGACTTCACTGTATTTTTTGCAAGTGCTTTCCTTTAACATGTGTTCTTTTCCATGCTAATTTAAGTGACTTTTACTCATCTTTTGCATGGGGAAAAAACTACAAAATTTGGAGACATATGAAAGCCACAAGATAAATTGCATTCAGTTTTCTCTGAAGATGCTAGCCACAGATGCTGGCGAAACATCAGAAAGAAACTCAAAAAAAGAAAGAAACTCTTCTAGAACATGGCCACACAGCCCGAAAAAACCCACAAAAAAATTGCATTCAGGTTTGTAAGTTCATTTGAGAAGTGGAAATCATAAAATCAACATACAGATAGCATTCCGTTTCATATTATACAGCTTAACGAAGCAATCTAGAAAAAAATCAAATGATTCCCCGCTATTCTATGACATTTTTGTCAGTTCTAATATATGTATTTTTCAGCTGTAGATTTTTTAAAATATTAATTGTACATACTGTCAAAGAACTGTGGAAGAATAACAATAGGTAAGATGCAGACTCAATCACAACTGAAGCTGATCCAATGAAATCAGTAGGGACCTTATCCCACGCTGCTCTCAAAAGTGGCAAGAAAGCGATATGAGCATCATTGCAGTACTATAGCGCTAGTATAAATATGGCGCTAGCGCTATAATAGCGCTATGGATAAGCTCGCGCTATTGCAATGCCTGCTGAAACCGACATTCAAAAGAATGCGAATGATGCTGCATTCCGAGCGGTTTCTTGATGGATTCTGAGCGACGTCGTGTAATCACACGGAAAACTATAGCGCTATAGCGCCTGATTCTTAGCGGATTCTGAGCGACGTCGTGTAATCACCCGGAAAACTATAGCGCTATAGCGCCTGATTCTTAGTGGATTCTTGCTGCTTTTGGCCCCGTGGGATAAGGTCCTAGGAGTAGTTACTGGTAAGTAGGAGTTTTAAGTCCCAATGATTTTAATTGATAAGTAAGAGCATGTTTACATGAGCCAAATGAACTGGTTTTCCCCACCCTTGGTTTGGCCAATTTCATAATTTCATGATGCAGGGTCAAAGGCCTGATTTAACTGAGGATTCTCTTTATATGGGGAGGGCATTTCTGCAGCAAAATCTAGGCCATCCCTGTGTTAAAGCTAATTTAAAAAAAAACCCCAAAACTACATTTTGGTCATGCTTTTCCAAGAAAATCTAGAGTAACACCAGGTGACTGTTCATACAACGTCTCACTGTGCTGTCCACTGCTGCCACCACCAGCATGAAGTAATCCTTCTGAGGCCACAATGAGGTTCCCAGCCATGTAATCAATGCTGTCTGCCTTGTTGTTGACCCCAGAAGGAGCAACTCATGCCAATGGCAGTGGCTGTCAGCACAGTGGGATGCATATGTAGACAGCTGTCTGGTCTTGCTTTGAAGTGCTCAGGTAATGGAGGGAATTAGGGCAGATTCAGGACAAGAATACTCCGGTGGCAGCATGGAATGTTCTGGCCAGTTTAGACTCCCCCCAAAATAAAAATCAAATCTGGACGCAACCTAGTGTCATTATTATGATCATGAATTACCACCATAATCACCAATACCTCTGTATGATATAATGCAATCAACATAAAGTGGGTCCTTGGTATTCACTAGGGTTTGGTTCCAGGACCCCCCGTGGATGCCAAAATCCTTCAGTGCTCAAATCCCATGATATACAATGGTGTAGTAAAATGGCGTCCCTTATATAAAATGGTAAATTCAATGTTTGTTTTTTGGAACTTTAAAAATGTTTTCAAGCTGTGGATGGTTGAATCCATGGATAAAAAAAATGTGGATATGGAGGGTTGACTGGGCTTTCAAACTGCACCTTATGTTACACTGTGCTAGTCTTGGTTTTGAAGCCAAATGTCTCACCAAGGAGACAAATGCCAAAATGTTAATAAATCTGTAAAATCTCTGGCCGTTTTTTGGTTTGGCATAAACTTCCAGAGAAGCAACAACAATACAGTATATGTAGTCTGTGCACCATTAACCTTCTCAAAATTGAGTACTATCTTCCCACATTCTTTGTGAGTCAGTCTTTATAGTAGTTACATGAGGTATATGAAACATCTGAGCAGAGATCTTTTCCCCTCCTCAAAAATCTCATCACAAAGATGTCAGCCTGAGGGAAATAGCTAGGATTTATAATAATGGCTGAAATCCCCTTAGTGATTTACACATGCATACGTTCTGTCATACATGAGGTTGACTTTCTGGGGCCAGGGTGTAATGTTCAGATGAAGGGTGCAAGAGCAGAGTTGAACATGTGGTACCATTTTGCATTGCACATATATTGCATTGTAAATGCAGATGTTATCTGGTCATTGCTATCATGCATTTCACATTTCATTGCACATTCAGTTGCACAATGTTACAATTACATAATGCAGAATCAATTATCACATAACTTGGATGAAGAAATGTATTGAGAGGAAGAAAAAAACCCACTTCCAAAATTTGCTGATGGACCAGCTTCTTTCAGTAGGACAATACTGCTAGTTCCCCTTGCCTTTGTAAAGCACAGTGTGAGTGACTCTCTTCCCTCCCTCCCTCTTTTCCTCCTACCTTTCTGTTTAAAAATAGAAAAATCACTGGTCTATAGTTGTTTTGAGCAATTGAGCAAACCTACCAAGATCCAGCATCTGAAGTAGGAATGTTTGAGAATTTGATTGTTATTATTTCTAGTTACAACTAACTTGATCTCCACTTCTTGGAAGAATGTGCAGATAAAAATGGTCTGCCCACTGGTGTTTTTATTTCTGAAATTTTCCAGTGTATTTGTCTCCTTTGGGGAGTAAACTTTAAGTGAAAATTATATTTTCAGAGAGCGGGAAAATATACAGAATCATAGAATCATTGAGTTAGAAGGAACCATAAGGGCCATCTAATCCAACTTCCTGCCACATGCAGGAAAAACATTTAGAAAGGTATGTTTTGAGATAAAGTAAATATCAATGCCTGTTTAAATGCAAATTTTCACATGATTTTCTTTAACATGCTACAATTAATGTGATTCAGAATAGAAAGGTGTTGTGAATGAATACCTAAGTTGAAAATGAAAATAGGCTCAGTGAAACCGAGACAGTGTAATAATACCTGTGAGCAGCCATAAAGAAATTCAGATCAAAGAACATAATAGAAAAGAATGGTTTCATAATGCAAACATCAGAGTTCCAAGGGACATATGAGGCCTGAATGTTGTTTCTGCATACATATGAAATACATGGATTTCCCCCCATTTTTCCTTTTCAAATGTGATTATGTTATCAGATACCACTGTTGCTGTATGATAGTGTAAAAATTCAGAATGCACGTTGTGGTGACAATTAGCTAAATTTCCCTGAGAGATTTGCAGAGCCATGACTGCCAAGAAAGGTTATGATTATTCCCAATATCATCTGCATCCAGTCAGTGACCATGTGGTTCAGAAGGTGGAGCTGCGCCTGGTAGCCATCCAACTTCAACTGAGCAGCTTCTCTGCAAAAACCTTCTGTTCAAGGATGTACTGGGATACTTCCTTGTGCAGTTTAGTAAAAATAACTGATTACACCAGGGATTCCCAAATTTTGGTTCTCTAAGAGTTTTGGATTCCAACTTTCAGAAGCCCCAGCTAGCTTGATCAACAGTCAGGAATGCTGGGAGCTGGAGTCCAAAACATCTGGGGGAGCAATGTTTGGGAATCACTGGATTACACAAATGTGTTTCCCATCCATGTCTAGTTTGGGCAGCTGAGGGCTTGTCTACACCAGCAGAAAATCCTATTGCTATTGTTGTTGTCGGTCTTAAAGTCATTTCAGACTTTTGGTGACTCTAAGATGAACCTATGATGGGGGTTTTCTGGGGCTAAGAGGATGTGACTCAACCAAGGTCACCCAATGGGTTTCCATGGCTGAGCAGGGAATTGAACCCTGAACTTCAGAGTCCTAATCTTATGCTCAAACCACTATACCATGCTGTCTTCAGTATTCACCCCTTAGCTACAGCAGTTTCCTGGCCTGCAGCAACTCGTATAATGCCACACTCACCATGGTAAAATTGGAGTAACCTGGAAGGAAAGGATTTTCTATGAGGATCACGTGTCTTATAATGAGGAATATTTCTAGCTACACAGCCGTGTGCTCATTACCAATAAGGAGTTTCCACATTAATGTTGGGTAGAAAGCCATTCTTTTTTCTCTGGATTTTTGGAGAAAAGCCTACATTGCCTGTGAATCCCAAGAAATGTCATGTGCCCAGGTCACAACTACAATGGGGTGAGTATGGGGTTTTCCTCTGGTATAGACAAGCCCTGAGACTAAGAAAAATCTAAATTAAAAATTCCATTGGACTCAGGTATCTATTATTCTGGCCTGATCATCTAAGAAGTTCATTTTGACATCTACTATGGAACATGTTGCTCCATTACTATCACTTTGCAAACACTTTGTCTGCCCTGTACTAGCTCTGACAGCTAGCATTATTTGTACCCAGTATGCTATTCCAAAGGTCCCCACTGAGCTAGGCTAAACAGCTAATAATAAAACCTGATCCCCAATGATATTTAAGCAAATTCTACCACTGTCTAATGAAAGCCTTGATCCAGCTAATACGAAAGTGTTGTTGTTATTAACTGTTATAGATCTCCCAGAAGCACAAAGATGGGTTTTGTGCCTCTGATGAGGATATCTGCAGGGCATCACATTATTTCCTGTGTAAAAATATGCCCTTTCAATGAGATGCTTTAATCTCTGCTATTAACACTTCTATTAATTCCCTCCACTTTCTTCTTTATTAGTAGTCTGGTCTTTCCAGGAACTGGCTCTTCGGTAGCTCTATAGGCCCTAAAGTTAATAATGTGAATAAATACAAGAGGATTAAAAGAATAATATATGGAGAGTCTTGGGGATAAATTTTGATCAAAGGAAAATGCACGTCAGGGAGATTGTTGCCATACTTAGAAGTACAGGAAAACCAGGCTTAATATTAGAAGAACTGGTGGAGACAGATGTCATATCTGATGGTCATGTCATGAAGAGATGATTTCTGATGAAGCCATATCTGGATGAAGTCCAAGTTGCCTGATGGCAACTTGAATCCTATTGTTAGTCTCAACTACAGTAGTCTCATTGAATCAATGTGATTTACCATGTGTTGATTGACTATTAAAAAATGAATTAATTGGATTTACTCTACTTGGGACTATCCAACTTGGTTTGGGCTGATTTTTGGTTGTGTGTTGAAAGGATAGAAAATGATGGACATCGTGTCTGATGAGTGAATTTTGCTTGAATCACACAAACACACACACACACACACACACACACAAATCATTAGAAGTTTTGGGCTCCAGCTGTTGGGACATTGACTTTAGGGATAAACTACTTCTGTCACAGACTTGCTATTTGATCCTGGACATGCCATTTTTCTGAATATGCCAGCCACAGATGCTAGCAAAACTTCAGAAAGAAACTCTTCTAGAACATGGCCACACAGCCCAAAAAACCCACAAAAACTATGGATGCTGGCCATGAAAGCCTACGATTTCACATTGATCCTGGACAGTTCACATAGGCTTTCTTTTAGTGCTCTGTGCACTAAGGAGATTACTCAAGACTTATCTTCTCAAAGAAACCTTAACACGAGGAGTGCAGGTGGCTTCACATTTACTATGCCTATGGTTACATACAATAATGGATGCAGAGATGGGATATGTGGTTCAAGAGCCCTCTTGGCCATGACACTTAATAAACAGGGGCTTAGGTAAGTCACTGAATATAATAACTAAAAGGAGGAAATGGCTGACATCCTGCCTCAGAATTCCTCAATATAAATCTCAGCATTTGGACTTGCACATTAATCATGTTACTAGGGATGTAATTCTTCACTAAGTTCATTTTCAAAGGAAGCAACAGATAATTTTAACAATTTTCTTCCTGATGCAAAAGAAATAATGCAGTGTGACACCACTTTAGCTGGCATGGCTTTATCTTACAGTATCCTGGGATATGTAGTTCTGTGAGGCACCAACACTCTTTGCCAGAAAAGGCTAAACACCTTGTAAAACTACAGATACTAGAAATCCACAGCATAAAAGTGGTGCCAAACTATATTATTTCTACTGTATAGATGTACCCTTAGGCAACAAACAAACAAACACAGTTTTCAAACACTATTCACAATTCAGGACTCATTCTAAACAAACTTTGCATCTTCAGCATCATTTTCTGTGCATGGCACAGGACTTTCTCTTCAGAAAATAATATTCCTATTTATAAATATTATTTCCTGTGCAGAAAATGCTGTTTTCTTTACAAATGTGCATATTTTGCACAGAATAAATCCATGATTACAGCATTTTCTGTGCAGAAAAAAAATATTTTTTTGGCATAGAAATATTATTCTATGTGCAGAGAATGTTTCTTTCAGTGCAAAACAACCACATGCAAATTTTGCATGTAATGAGTACTCAACTGCAAAGATTCTCCTCAGTCCAGGATTCTTCTCATCAAGGTTTCTCAAGCATTTTGGATAAGGGATACTCACCCTGTAGACAAATAAACTGTGGTAGATTCTCCTATTTGTAGCAAAGCTTCAGCCAAGATGAAGGCTTAAAACTAAGATCAAAACTGTGATGATAAGGAACCAAGCTTTGGTAGGTTGAGGGGGCAATTTCCAATTCCTGGGACTCATTAAATAGACACATGGACAAAAGCCCAAATGAACAAATAAGCAAGATACCATGAAACAACCAAATCAAACAAATTCAGAAGCAGCTGGAAGAATAGCTTTATTTAATGTTAAGTGTTTCATGCCTGGGAGGAATTTTAAAATACATTTTCCCTTGTTTTCCACTTCTTTGCACTACAACTGTACTTTTCTCCTGAAGAGAGATTATGGCATTTGCTTATAAATTCTTGAAGTATATATTAAAAAAAATATAACAGTTTAACAGGAGGGGAATATTTCTGCTCAGGAGACAGCTAGCCTGGGAAGCAGCATCAGTTTTCCCAAAGCAATCAGAAGGTCCTTTATTATAGATCGCTGCTGTTTCATGTTGCCAACTTCTGGATTTATTTGGTTTGGTTGCATCTAAGTACTTCCCCTAATGCAGACTTTCTGAGGAATGCTTTCAAAAATACATACATTTGGAAGAATCTGTAGAACACTACATGTATTAGGAAGCACTTGTGTAATCATGCAGTCATTAGGAGAATACAAATGTTTATACATGGTATACAATATAATACATGCAAAAACATATTTATTGGGAGAGGAAGTTGTGTGTGTTTCATACTAATAAGCAGCTAACATTAGTAGTCATCTGTGTATCCTACCCAGTTCCAGACTAAAACAGTATGTAAATGGTGATGAAAATGGTTATGATGCATTGTAGTTCTACTTTTTTAAAGGACAAATCTTTTGCCATCAGTTATGCAATAGTATAAAGATGGTTATTCACTCACATGGCACAACACAAATGTCTTCCTGCGGTGCTATATTAAAACAGTCATGGAAAAAGTTTGGAACAAAAGAGGAATGGTCATTGAAGGAGATAAAAAGAAGTGTCCCTTTTACTTTGTCATCTCGCCTTTGGAACCCATGCTGGGCCAATTTCCCTAAGTGCCTATATAAAAGCTGACCTTAATCCTCCTTGACGCATCTTTAAACTACCGCCTTTAAGTCCTTGCTTATCCCATTTGCCTGGCTCTCAGAAGTCTAACTCCACATCATCAGAAGATCTTTGGCAGCAGCTGGCATAAAGCAGTCACTTCAGTAGCAAGAATCACAACTAGGAATGATAAAGCAACGAGAGAAACAAGAGCTACCTGGCCGACTAGTAAGTGTTCTGAAGGTAATTCTTTACATACAAATGCTTTATAGCTAGAGATAGATCTTGTACAGATTTTTAAGGAGCTAATCCTTTACGTACAAATGCTTATAGCTCTGTTCCAACTGTAACCATCCAATCAAATTCTATTCTGCTCAAGAGGGACATACAGAGCAGCACTGAAGCATACACCAAAGGAGAAAGGAAATGAGGCAGCCAGAATGTTCCTGGAGTCTATGATTTCATACTGGAGTGGGATGATTACACGACCTAATATTCTTCCATATATTCTTCCCCCCATCCCTTCCTTTAGAAAATTAGATGTCAATTTTTTCCTCGTCATGCTTGTTTTCTATTAATAGGGGAACCTTTGCTGTAAATGAACAAATTAATCTTTAATATCCCCTCTGTTTTGAATATCTTGCTTGTGTTGAATTTATAGTTCCTTTCTTGACTTTCTTACATGGGTTTTAGCATGTGGGATTTAGCTCTCTTGCATGCCTAGATCTGATTATGATCACTCACACGCACTCTATTTATTAAATTTGTTCATTAGTATTATCAGGATCTTTTCCACATCAACATGTATAAAGCTCAAACTATGCAGTTCAATACTGGGATGAAAACACATTGGAAGAATAAAAAAATCTTTTTTGGCTTATCAAGAAACCCTGATGAGAAGTTTGAAATCTTTGCCATCTGGGACTTACTCTGTGAAAAATTTGCATGAGGTTGTCTTTTCACAGAAAACAGCATTTTTTTTTTTTTTTGGTGCAGGAAAGTGGTTTTTCTGTATAGAAGAAAATATTTCTGTATGGATACATTATTTTCTGGGCAGAAAAAGTGGTTTCCTGCACAGAAAATGTTGCACTGGGGTACAGTTAACACAAAATTAACATGAGGTTGATTTTCACCAAAAGCAGATTTTTCTGTGCAGAAAATATTGTTTTGTGCAAAACGTCCACATGTAATTTTTGTGCAGTGTAAGTCCCACATGACAAACAGGCTTTGAAATTTTTACAGAAGAAATTTGGTAAGATTACACATTGCTTCCTTTGAGAAGAAGCTAAGTGAAGAGTTCTGTCCATTGTTCCATGTGGCCACCTTTACTTTTCAAGGTATAACTTTTGTAGTATTTGTTTTAGATGAGGAGACAATCTGGTGCTGATCCCTCTTGAATTTTATACCTCCTAAATTCATAGTCCAGTTGCTTCATCCTAAACTGTTTGAACCCACACCTGAAGGCTCAATCAGAATTTAGAAAGACTATTTTCTTAGACCTAAACCCCTATAATCCCCTTCTAATCTACCCCCATCCCAGTTTCTGTAGTGTAAAATGGAACAAGTGACTGTCTTTCCTTTTTTATAGTTCATTGTTCCTATATAAGCAAGTTGGTAGATCTTTGTCTATATAATAAGACAAATGAATTCCAGGCAAAGCATTAAAGATCTGAAGTATATTGCTTACTTCCAGCTAGAGCAGATCCACTGTTGAATGGAAAGTTAATACATGGATCGATATCATTGATTCAATAAGTCTATCTGGTTTGGATTAACAACTGGATTCATTTAAAAAATATTACATTTGTCTTCCAGGGTCAGTGGTAGAAATGGGCTATCCATCTACTAAGTTTTATAGTCTAGGAATGATGCTGATGATGACTTTAGTTTTAGGTCCAAAACACACTGCAGAAATAATCCAGTTTGAGACTGCTTTAACTGCCCTGGCTCAGTGCTAGGGAATGCAGGGAATTGTAGTTTATTGTGGCCCCAGAGCTCTCTGACAGAGAATGCTAAATATCTTACAAAACTATGGTTCCCAGAATTCCCTAGCATTGAGCAAGGGCAGTTAAACTGGTCTCAAACTGTATTATTTCTGTAGTATGTTTTGGCCCTTAGTTATAATTGCCACTGTGAATACTTTTTCAAAGTGGAAAAGCAGGGTAAATATTAGCCGACAAATGGACATGGAACCCCCATGTACAGCTTCACTAAAGGATCAGAAATGCTGGAGCAGTGTTGTCTTGTCCCCATCCCAACCCCAAAATAGCCTTGTATGAAACATACCTGAATGTGGGGCCAGCGAGCTCATGTGTGACATGAGGCAGATGCCACCTGATCAGCATCTAAAGTGGCTTCTGAAGGGGCTTTTAGCTTTACTAAGCACTCAGATCAGAGCTTCATAGTTCTTCCATAAGACCATTAGTCTGGCAAATGACTCATGATTGAACATCATCATTCCTGTTAAGTCTCCCCATGTGCAATTTAATCCTAGGCATGTTTGTTCTGTATTCCCAAGTATGTCTGAATACACCTGCAGCTTTATTATAGATCACTGCTGTTTCAGTTGATCTCCAGATCCTAAATTTGTTTGCACAATGTTACTTAAAGGCCTTTTTGGTTTCTTGTCAATAGTATCTAATGTAGTATCTTTGTTTGCTTTGTTTTGTTTCTGCACTCTGATAGTGACATTTAGGACTTCTCTGTTTAGTTCTCCAATAGTGGTACAAATTATGCTTGATGTGAGGTTGCTACTAAATAAGGCAGCTCTTCATGCAATTCCCCTACCTTTTACCATTTTGGCACATCTATCTGTGTGGCATCACCATATCTTGAATTTTCCCATCCCTGGTCCATCCCCAATGTTGACTACTGCCAAGAGTGACAGAAACCACACACTGTGATGATGTTACGACTTGAGTAAGTGTCAGGGCCAGCCCTGTTCATTAGCCAGTAGCTCTTATGGCATTTAAAAAAAAGTTATTTAAATTATTACTGGATTTTTACTGCTAGACAGAAAGAGTGCATGCTTGCTGGGCTTTCTTCTTTTATAAGCAAACAATAATTCAGCTTTTGGTACTATACAACTTGACTTGGGGGAGGGAGATACTAGGCATGCCATGTTTTGCTAATTTTTTTTTCTTAAGGAAGCAACAAGTAATTTTAGCAATTTTCTTCCCACTGCAAAACTGTGTGTCTTTGAAAGAATATTTGCAGCTCAGGACTACTTCTGTGCATAATTCACATGTGTTATTCTTTTGCCCAGAAAACATCATTTTCTGTGCAAGAAACAGCATTTCCTGTATCATTCTGCCCACAGAAAATGCTGTTTCCTGCATGAAAATGATGTCTTTGACAACAACCACATGTGAATTTTATGCAGATTAAGTTCCCAGCTGCAGTATATACTGCCCAGGAAACAACTTTTTCTCTGCAGAAAATATTTTCTGCAAAAAAATATTATTCTATGCAAAACATGCAGTTTCATGTGTTGAAAATGCTGGTTTTTGTGCAAAACAATCCTTGCAAATTTTGCTTAGAATAAATTCCAAACTGTGAAGATTCTTGTCAGTTCAGGACTCTTGGTTTTAAATTTTAAATATTTTTATTTCAAATATTTTTGAATATTCTTTCCATCCCTAGTAGGCAACATTTGTTCCTTGGCCTCAGTTAGCAAAGTGTCTTGAGCCAGTCCTCATGTTTATAGACAGAAGAGATGCAGAAGTACTTTGCACTGACCTGTTCGTACCTTCTGGACAGATTTTTGATTTCCCCAAACAAGGCAAAATTCAGGTATTTGGAGCCCTGGAGTAGTAAAAAAAAATAGGTCCACCTTGCCCCCCAAATCTGCTGATTGAACCTCATTTGCCATCTCATCTTCCTAGTAAGAAAAAAAAAACCCCACTCCTGGGAAGTCTTCTCCTCTTCTGATTTCTCCTAGTTCATATTTTATGTTATACTCAACACTTCTCAAAGGTCAGACTGACATATTTGGGATTGTCTGATTTTAGGCCATCTTTTTGATTTGTTTGCTTGATTGCTTATCAGGTTGTAAATTGGGCCAAGGGCTAATTATCTATTTTCACTGTCATTGAGTAAGAGACTTTCATGGGATCTCCTAATGGTGGGTAGTGGCTCCTGGGTAGGTGGAGCAATGAACCCATTCTAGGTTTCCACTATCCTTAAATGAACTGCCCACAGTGCTGATCCTGTTTAAGAAGGGAGTTTAGGCCTACCTCAAGCTGCATCCACAATGCATAAATAATCCAATGTGATACCATTTTAACTGTCATGACTCAATGGTATCAGCTTCAGAGAGCCTAGATTAAAATCTTGAGTTGATTCATTGCTCCACTAACATGAGAGATACCCTCCAGTTTTATTTATTTATTTGGGTAAACTACAAGCTGGCAACAATTCCAACAATCATCACCATTACCACCACAGTATGTACTATTCCTGCTCAAAATATATACAAAAACAGAACCAGCAGGGAATACTGCCTCTCCCAAAACCAGCTCACCAGTCTTAAATCAGGCCTACCTAGAGAGCCATGTTTCAATGAAATGATTTTTTTAATAACTATGCTATAAGGTGGGCTTTCCCATGCATTTATGTGATTTATGAGAACTTGCTCTAAATGACCATAGATTTCTGCTCCAAAAAGGAAATCTCGAGCAAAATTTTGTTCAAAGGATATAGAAGAATATATGGGAGAAGGCATTTTCCCCCCAGATATATATGCCTAGATCTTTATTAATAATAACCAGACCCTTGATAAGAGTATGGATGTTTACACTAACAGGCTAAGAGTAAGTTGCTTTCTCAAAATCACTCATTGAGATTCATAGCTAAAGGCCAATTAGATTATATTGGATTAGATTTAAATCCAAGTTGGGGGCACTTGAATTACATAATTTCTTCCATAGGGAAGTTAGATTACTCCCTTTATAGCTTATTTGCCAGTGGATGGTAAAGGCATTTTAGCTGCTCTCAGTGCTAGATACTAATTTTTAACAAAAGGTTGATAGCTCCATTTGTTCTCTTAAAACTGTTTTGGAGGTTTTATTGAATGCTTGTGGGACAGAAAGATGTGCTGTTAAATAAATACATATGTTTTGTTTTTCATCCTTGACATGGTTTAAATTATTTTGATATTACTTTCATATATGTCCTTGGGAAGGTTATACCTGAAAGAAGTTCTACAAATATTTTAATAAATGGTGATAGTGAATAGATCTATGTCACCTTTCCACAATAGGGCTGTGCACAACATAAAATAAAACAAAACAACAACATGAATAAGAATAGACATATAGAATAGCATCAGTAACAGTAGGAATCAATCACTTACAAAAGCATTTCATAGTAAGATGTTATACACTACATCAGGGGTAGGCAACCTTTCCCCTTTAAGGGCTGAGGGACTTCAGCTCCCAGAAGTCCCAGCCATGTTGGCCAATAGTCCCATGTTGGCCAATAGCTCCTGAGCTGAAGTCCCTCGGCCCTTAAAGGGGAAAGGTTGCCTACCCCTGCACTACATGAATAATTATGGCAAACACATAAGATTGATTCACACTGGTTATCCATAACCGGAGCAGACTCTCTCAATGAATTGTTGAATAAGGAGTCAACACATAGGAAAATCCCATTAATTCCATGGGATTTACAATAGGATTCAGGACATAGATGATAGCAATACAAAATGCAGGGATCTTGAATTGGTTACACCTGGTGTCAAAACTTGGTTTGCCACTACATATGATATAAAGACTTGGACCAAAGTTTTCAAGGTTATGCTGCAGCACTACATTCACTACATCTCCTTGGCTATTAGAAATTAAATCCCACTTCTATATCTACAAGCAAAAAGCACTGATCTTTGGACATGAGATGAAATTTATAAACTCATTGAGAAGTCATCAATAGCATTTAGTGATAAAATGGTTTATAAGCTTCTGTTGGCATTCAGATGATAAAATAGCATATAAGTTTCTATTGTGGGTTAATAATAATAATGATAATTTATTTCTTACTTGCCTCTCCCCAAGGCTTCAGGCAGGGTACAATATAGATTAAAACACATAAAACTATTGAAACATATTAAGTTAAAACACATAAACACAGTACATGTCAAAATCATCCAATACAAAATTAAAAATATACAAATTTAAAATATATAGTTCAATACTGTTTTATATTCAGCCTAGCTGTCAAATCTTTCCCAGCAGTTCATTCAACAATTTAGGGCTGGCCAACAAAAAGGTCTTCTGGGTGACAGTTGCCAGTCTAGTCCTGGCTGGTTGAAGTACAGCCTTATAAAATCAGACATGATGAAGTACTTTCCCTATAAAAGTGACATGGTGTGTAACAGCACTATTCAATCTGATTATACTGATGGGGTTTAAAACGTATGTGTCTACTCTCACTCAAAATCACTAGCTCCAGAAAGGTTTATGAAAAAAATAAAGATTTCTTTCCTGAGCTAGACATTTATATTTAGGCATGGGCAGCTCAGAGGGTCACAAAGTAATATCTAAAGTTAGATTGCTTAGACCTTATTTTAGCACTTAAATAAATGAACTGCTTCAAACTCACTTAACACTGAAAGCAAAGCTAATTTTAGATTCTTAAATGTGGATATAATAGCCTAATTTTGGAGATCTCTTCTTGGGAACCTTGACCTTAACCAATGTAAGAGGTGAAGCGCAAAGGTTTTGGCCTGTGTCACACAGCCAAGAGATTGTAGACATTAAATTTAGATACTTGGCACTCATAATTGACTTAATTCTTGTCCAATGTTAAGTTCAGTTAAGCATCCTTTTCAGTGGGTGTACTATAGCTAGATTAAGGCTATTAAGCAATCAATTGCCTCATTATGTAACTGTTATGTAAGGGCCATAGGTGATTTGTAAAAAGAAGAGTCCTATTCAGATGTTTGAAACTGAGTTTAAGTAAATGTTTGTGGAGGGAAGCACACTATCTTCACCTGCCCAATAATCATTTTCCACATAAGGGAGCAACGATGTAAACAGGGGGACCACCTTTTATGTGTGCGGAACCTCCATGTGTAGAAGAGACTCTCCTCTTCAGATCTTCATTGTCCACAAATGGAGAGTGATGCTTGAAGGGGAGCAGCTAGAATACTTACCTTCTTCTGTGTTTACTTCATCTAAAGATAATGACTAGGATAGAGCTATTGTATCCAAAACAGTATAATATGCTTGTGTGATGGGAAGAGGTTTCATCATTTGAAGATAATTCTGGTCACAAAATATATTCTCTCCCACAATTACATATACCTAACAGTGTAATCCAAACTCAAGGGTGTTGCTGCTCCCCTTCAAGTAGGGGTTTAGAAACAAGCAGAAGTATCTTGGGCCTCAAACTTCTCCAAAAGATTGAACTGTCCTTCTGCAACCTGAACTACCTTTATGCTGGCATAACCCCCTTGTGTTCAATGAAGAAGCCAAAGGGGGCAGGGAAAGGGCAGAGATGGAGAATTTTATGGATACCATGGGTTGCCCAAAAATCAAATAAAAGGCTACAAGAGCAAATCAGGCCTGAATTTTCCTTAGAAACCAAAATGATTAAATTGAGGCTATCATACTTTTGACATATCATGTTACAACAAGACTTATTTGAAAAGATAATAATGCTTGCTAAAGTGGAAAAGACAATAATGCTTGCTAAAGTGAACAGGGCTGTTGATGACTGAGGCTCTTGGAGGTTTACATTCATTCCTGGGGTCACCATAAATTGAAGTTCTGATGGCACATAACAACAAGAAAGGAGAGCAATAAGCAAGGTGTTGAGATAGATCAGACACAATCTCCTACAGTCCAGAGACAGTCATAATACTGGCACAAGATTAGGCCAGGATCATGGTAGTCATATAGCAGAAGAAAGGTAGAATAGGAATAAACAAATGGTTGCAGTTGTGTGCCTTCAAGTCATTTCTGACATATGGT
Organism: Phrynosoma platyrhinos; assembly: GCA_020142125.1. NCBI lineage: Eukaryota > Metazoa > Chordata > Lepidosauria > Squamata > Phrynosomatidae > Phrynosoma > Phrynosoma platyrhinos. The sequence goes on from CM034706.1 coordinate 8,399,306, forward strand.
GGCCATTTCTGACTTATGGTGACCTAACAGGGGCAGAATTTGTTAAGAGGGAGTCTGTCTATGCCTTCCTCTGAGACTGAGAGAGTGTGACTTGCTCAAGGTCACCCAGTAAATTTCTATGAGTGAACAGGGATTTGAACCCTGGTCCCCCAGTGTCCTAGTTCAATACTCAACCAGCCCACCATGCTGGCTAAGTCATTCCCAAGATCCCTAAACTGGGAATGGTTTAGATTTACCAAAGCAAATTGATCCAGTCTTTTTCTGCAAAAAAATTCAGGTCTGGAGGCAAAAACAAGGTTGTTTTTGCATAGCACAAAATATGGACAAGTAGAGTTTCTCCAAGGAAAGGTCCAAAATGTGAAAAATTTCAAGATACTTGATCATTTTCTTTGTGGGATGTCTTGATATGTCCCACAACCCTTTTTCATTAAGACTGAGAAAATCTAGAAGCATTTTTGCATATCACTAGAAATGATCCTTAGTGAGGTACATTTTGCAAAGAAATGCCTTCGTGTTGCATTGACACTTCAATGACAATGTCAAAGCGAGACATCCTAAAACAACAGGGACCGTTTTTCAGTGATTGAGTAAAATCCTACTTAGGAACATAATTGCCCACATAATTCTTCATCCTCCCACTGGTTGGCAGTTGTTTTCAACCTGGCAGTTATGAGTGCTACTTACCGGTGAGAAAGGGAAGAGAAAGTGATTCTGACCATGAAGGAGCAGAGGGTCTCAGCTCAAAATGGCAGGTAGAAACAAGGGCATACTCAACAATTGGGTGCACCTCTTTTCTTCTCCCAGAAATCCAGAGCAGCTGCATCTTCATAATCTGAACTGATTCTCATTGGTAAGTAGCTGGTGCCACTGCTGCCTATCAGGGATTGTCAGCTGTCAGGAGAGAGGTTTGGGGATTGTGTGCAAGGGCAAGAACACAGATTCCTGCTCTCACTCTCCCCAAAAAAGGATATATATGAGCATAAGCCTCATTTACACATGTCTGTATCCACAGAAGGCTATCTAACAATACGTAATAGGATAGTAGACACTATAAAACAGAACAGGTGTATAGACCTAATTCCATCTGCTAGTCCCACTTAATCGGTAGAATGTACCTGATTTACTGCACTGCCATTCATTTAGTGTATCTGTTCTGACTGAAACTAACAATTGTATTTTGGACACATTTTTGGAGCTTTTTATTAAAAGGCGAAAGATTTATATGATCTGAAGAGAAACCAGAGTATAATAAAACTCTGGAAGGCATTTTCCCCCCTCACTGAAAGATTTGAAACCCTGGGAGGGTGGGATTTGGTATGCACTGACATCTGCTAAATAATTTGTGTTGGCAGATTCTTTTGCTTACAACTCTGGACAGGTCCAACATTGGGCAGTTTCCCTAGAACTCCCTCTGTCCCTCAGCATGTTCCATGTGCCACTGCACATGTGTTGTGTCTTATTGAGAGAACTGGACATTGAGTGACAAGCCATTAGCTACGGATGAGAGGGTTCAGAACAAAGCTAATGCTGACTCAAGGCATGCTAAGGACTTCAAGTTAAGTTGGATTTCAGCTTTGGATAATTTGGTCTCTGAGGACAGCTTACCTCTGGATAAGCTGAAATATTTGGTCAGCAAAATGGCTAGCCCTCACCAGCCTATCTTGACTGCAAACATGTAACTTTGTCCTGTAAAGATGAGAATAGAAATGGTCCTTTGATGGGCTAGTTAGCACAAGGTGACTCATGTCTGAACATGTGAGATGCTTCCCTTGGAGAAGCATTGTTATAGCCTTGTCTGTGGTGCTAGATCAATGACACATGTGGTAGATCACTCACACATGCAGGCCAGCCACTCATATAAAGTAATCAAAGAGTGGGTTGCATGTGTGAACATGTTCTATAGACTATGCAAAATGATATTGTAGCACATTTGATACCAACTGAAAAAGAGATGTTGGTAGCATGAGCTTTCATAGACTTAAGTCTATTTCCTTGGATACATGGGATGGAGTAGAAAGTCTAAGGACAGACCTATATAGGAGTCTATGTGTAGGGATGTCCATAGGAGTGCAAAACTTTGTGGGTGTGGAGATGAGGTGACAGTTTTAACAATGGCCTTTGGGGGACAAAGGAAGGAGGAAGGATGTTTCCTAAAGCCAAAGTGAGTGGATAACCATATGAATGAGTATTTGGAAATAGTGTGTGAACCCCCCCCCAAAAAAAAATTCATTATGAACTGGCCAAGAGAGTCCCATGAGGATATGGAGTTAGCTAGTTTTATAATGTGTGCAGTGTGTTATAAAACTCCACCCCCAGGCCAGCCCTTTAGACTGATCTATAAAGGCCCTAAATTAGTGGTGTAGGATCTCAACCCAGATTAATAGTCTGATTGTTGACGCAGACGACTAATAGAGTCATCTCCGAGCCCAGGAAGAGGAGGAGCAGCCGCACGCGCAGCGCTCCTTCCTCTTCCTGAGGTTGCCCTCGGAGCTGCCAGCCCTCCGCACGGCCGGCGCTCCCAGGGCAACCTCCCGCCGCAGCGACCGCATGCGCTGTGGCAGAAAAGACAGCAAAAGTGCACCCTACGCGTTTAGGGTGCACTTTCGCTGTCTTGAGGAAGGAGCGCTGATTTAGCGCTCCTTCCAGGGACGCCACCGGTGCGCCGAGGTGCGGAGGCTGCGGCCCCGTGGCGCGCCAGCCCAGGGCGTCTGGGAAGCTCTCGTCTGCTTCCCCCCTGAGTGAATTCAGTACTGCATGAGATCTACCTTATTAGACTGTTGTAAGAATAAAGTAGGAAGAAGAAAAATTAACCAACCAACCCAAGCTATTGGTCTATGGTACCAGTTCTGGGAGCCCATATAAAACACATTGAAAGAGAATATACTATGTATGTCCACATAGATATAAATCCCATTGAATCTACTGAGAGTCAGTTCCAGGAAATTACACACAGAACTGTAGTCTTGAAGCACATATTTCATGCAACAGAGTTTGAATCACCATGAAGTAAAGGCTTATAAGAAACTGGCCTTTACATACTGTCAATTACTATATAATGTCTCTCATACAAGAGTTCTGTTGTATGTGCTGAGTATAACATCATCACTTCCCTTTCCATGGTGCACAGGGCAACTAAAGACAAAGGAAAGGGCCTAGAATGGAGTTGAGTCACAAGAACTTTTAATCACTATATTCAAAAAGGCTATTAAGTAACATGTGCAGGTTGAGGAGTGGGGAAAAATCTTGTGCTTAAGGCTTGACAGAGGTTAAGTTAATTATTGCAAGGCTTCAGGAAGATTATACTGACATGCAACTGAGTCTGTTGGAACCACAATGAACTACAAATTCCAGGATTTTATAAGATGGAGCCACAACAGTTAAAGTGGTGTCAAACTTCATTCATTTTGCCATGTGGCACCAGCCCTGGACTGATGAGAAACATTGCAGTTTGGGACTTGTTCAGTGCAAAATTCACATGTGGCTGTTTGTGCAGAAAACAGTTTTTTCTACACAGGAAACAGTATTTCCTGTGCAAAAAATAATACCTCTATGGAGGAATATTGTTTCTTGTACAGAAAATGCTGTGTCCCATACAGAAAATGCTGTTTTCTGTGAAAAACAACCTTGTATGAAATTTGCACAGAATTCTTGAACTGCAAATGGTACACTTTCTCAAAAATCTATCTTGCTAAAAATTACTCATTGCTTCCTTCAAGAAGACATATTATGAATAATGACATGTTGCACCAAGAATTCTATATGAATATGAGACTCTTCTAGTCTTGCCTTATCTTCCTGGAAAATTTGTTGGTGATTCACAGTTTTCATGAGCATTTACACTTTTTTCTTCATTCCAGACTGAATCAAGAGTTGATATTTCTGTTGCTTGTTTAGTTGATTAATTAATTTACTATCTTAAAAGACCTTAGTTTTCTGAGGAGGAAAAAGGAAACATTTAACCAAAAGTGTATTAGAGCTTATGCATAGTACTAAGTGACCTCTATGTTTCTGTTGTATTTTCAGGGTTCTGGAGGAGGAGAGGAAGGAATGTCCAAGTTCAATTGCACAGCCACTGATATTACTGTAATGAATCTGCAACCTCAGAAACCTGTCCTAACACTGACAGCAGGAGAAAAAAAGGGAAAAAATCCCAGGCCTCCCAACTTCCATCGTTCTGCACCTAACCTTTCAGATACAAAACTAACCAATGAGGAGACAAAAGTACCCAAAGAAGGAGGTAAATCTTTTACATTTTATGCAACTGAGGCTCAAAGCATGAATAATCTTGCACTGAAGCAATTGGTGAAGTTGGCTCCTCTTGAGATCCCCTTGGAAGTGAAAGAAGCTCAGTTGAAGAAGATCATGAGCCTCCAAAGAGATGCTCAGCTGGCTGCTTTTAAATTAACGAATGAGCCTCACACTAAACGGGTTAAAAATGTGACACAGGCAGAGATGGAAAACCTTCACAAGGTCAAAACAGTTGAGAAGTCCACTTTAGAGTATCAAGAAAGTATTCATTCATCAAGTGTTTCCAAGCCCTTGTGTGAGATTCAGATTATTTTGCCCATAGAGGAAAATGGCAAGCCAGTAAAAAATTCTCCCATGCTATACCGTAAACCTCTAGTCCGCCAAAATGTATGTGAGAACCTTGAAACCTCTGATCCCCAAGAGGATGTAAAGATTCCAGAGAATCCTTCCCAGGAAACCGGAAGACACCGTTTCAGATTGAAGCAGGTGAAAGAACAACAAGATCACTTAGGCAAAAACAAGCCCTTGAAGGCCATAGGAACTGGCCTGGAAGATGGAAAGAAGAAAACACCAAGCCAACGAGCTCATAAGACTCTAACTGATGCAACAAAGTTAATTGACACCGTGGCCAAAAAGCACAGGGGCCAAGCCGGTGAACAAGATGAGATAGAAGAAGATATCCTGGTAGGGAGACCATCCTCACGAAGGATGGCACTTGGGAACATCATCCTGGTAGATGAAGAGTAAAGCTGGATTGTAGACTTCACACTAGGTCTAATTCTTTGAGACACTGGTCCAGAATATTGTTACTTTTAGCAATGACATATTAATGAGGGACATTGATTTTCCATTTTTTTCTATTAACTTACAAGTAGATACAAGCCCCCTCCCATATTGGCAGTATTGATAACTATGGTTTCACTTACCCATATCTGGAAAAAAATCTCTCTAGGCCTCTGGAAGTTCTCCAGGGTGACTCTATGATCAGCTTCCACCAGAGGTTGAGTTGAAGGAGAGGCATCCTATCCAGGCACTTTTTAAGCCCTCCACCATGATTCTATGGTATTCTGTGGCAGTTCCCCATTATCTAAAGTTTTGTTTCTAACTGTAAGTCCTAGAACAGGGGTAGGCAACCTTTCCCTTTAAGGGCTGAGAGACTTCAGCTTCCAGAATCCCAGGAGCTATTGGCCAACATGGGACTATTGGCCAGCATGGCAGAGGCTTCTGGGAGCTGAAGTCCCTTGGCCCTTAAAGGGAAAGGTTGCCTACCCCTGTTCTAGAACATATCTCCCAAGGATACAAGGTGGGGGGACTTGTATTTAGAACTATATCTATAGAATGGAATTCTCTCTCTCAGAGGGTGGTAGCCTTTCCTTCTTTGGAGGACTTTAGCACAGGTTGGACAGCCATTTCTTAGGAGAATTTCAGATGTGTACATCAGAGGGCTGGGCTAGGTGGCCTTTGCAGACCTTTCTCATCCCATGATCTCCTTCTCTCCTCCTCCTCTCATATAAGCAATAAAAGTCACCAATTCTCCTCTATAATCTAACAGTGGGAGCAATACATGTCAAAATGTAGGAAAAGTTTTTTCTTGCCATGCCCTAACTGTAGAGTGATCTTCCCTTGGAGTTTTGACTGGCATCAATGCTGGCTTCACTTTGACATCAAGTTAAACCAGGGGTAGGCAACCTTTTCCCTTTAAGGGCCGAGGGACTTCAGCTCCCAGAAGCCTCAGCCATGTTGGCCCATAGTCCCATATTGGCCAATAGCTCCTGGGATTCTGGGAGCTGAAGTCCCTTGGCCCTTAAAGGGGAAAGGTTGTCTACCCCTGAGTTAAAGCATGGTTCTTTATTAATGTTTTTGTGGCCTAGAGAGCCTTGGTCAGACTAGTTTGTTCTGTGTACTGTAGTTTGAAGTGTGCTGTACTGTACTGTAGTTTGAAAGTATTTTAAATTGTTCCTTCTTTTTAATTGTTTATGATTATTCTCTTGTCTGTACACTGCCTTGGAATATTTTGATATATAGTGGGGGGGGGGAGGAGATAATATTTTAAGAAATAAATAAACATTCTGCTAACAGTTTTATTATGCCAGAACAATATGCAATAAATATTACTTGACCACACTAAGCTTCTATGGTCTTGAACGTCCTTCAACAAATCTCCTTTTCCTTTATTTAAATTGTTGTGTATGGCAGTTGTGTTGGTAGTTGATCTACAATATTGTCAATTGGGTAGTCAGCTAGGCTAAAATAAGGTTGCCAGATCAGGAGATCCCAGGTCCTGACAGTTCAGAACCAAAACCTGAAAGTTAGGGGCAGTACTAATAATGTCAATAAGCATCATATATTTAGCATCAACCTATGGTTGCTTAGTGCATGTCATTCAAATAAGAAAACCAAAACTGGAAAAAAAAGAAAACAGCATTTTTATCTGCTCTTGTAATGGTTGCATTCAGTTTAGATTTGTGGCCGGACATGCAGTGGCATTGCATTGAATGTACATAGTGCAGGATGTGTATGAATATGGATGCATATTTGGTTGTGCATTTGTGTGCACATTTGATATTTTGGTTTAGTTGCACATCACTTTCATTCAACATAAGGCTTACAAAACACAATTCAGGAGTAACACTGCCTTTAGAAATTTTGAGCTATACAAACCCAAGGTAGAATTTCAGACGATGTCTCAAAAATAAAAAATAAAAATCTCTGGAATTTTGGAAGTTGTGTTTTTCAAGCTTTGCACTGAATAGAAACAGAAATCTTACCTTCAGAATAAGTCCTGAACTGAAAATAGTTTTCAGAAATGCCACAATTCTTTTGCAGCAAGAACATTGCAAAAATTACTTGTTGCTTCCTTTGAATAAGACCTTAGTGATGAATTACATCCCTATACAATGCACTTCAGTTATATCCAGCTGACAGTGGCTGAAGCACACATGATTACACTACAGCATAACAACCAGGTGCATTGACCACTAATTTGCATATCTTACATTACATTGCAATTTAGTAGAGGGGCTGCATAATGCACCTAGAACATAACTCGGTTGGTAGTTATATGCACCATACAGTACCAATGTCCAGTCACATCGCTGAGAGAACAATCTCATTCCTTTTACCTTTAGCTGAAGCTGGGCACCACTGTTTCCTCCCTTTCTTTCCCAACACTCAATAAAGAGCCATAACAGTGGCCACTAGGGCTTGACAGTTGCTGGTTGGTATTTTTGAGATGTTGCTAAAGGAGCTAGCAAATAGTTGCTTGCACAACATCCCAAAAGAGAAATTCATGCATATAAACCAGAGTGGTATATGCATATGTCATCAACACGATTCCAGTCAAAGGTTAAGATGGGAAAGGAATACAGTTTAAAAATGAAGAGACGTCCAAATATATTCCATTCCACCCACATTTAAAATGACATTAAGAAACGGTGTTCCGTGTAATAACTCCTGTAGAGAAATATGCATTTAAACTACTATTAAACAAGCAGGCCAACACAAAAAATTAAATGGAGCAAAGGAAAAGATTTGTATAATGTCTGGATCAGATGTTCCAGTTAAAGAGATGCTTCCATGCCTAAGTAGAATGAAACCATCACTTTTAACTAGAAACAGCACATCCACAGACACAATTCCATAGCAACTGCACTGAAAAGCCAGCCAAAAATAACACCAAGGAAGAGTAAACAATTTGCTCATGTTAGATAGGGGGCCGATGATCTCCATTACTCATTTTGCTGGCTGATGGGAAGAAAATAAATGTCTTCCCTCTTGACAACTGTTCTCTGGAACAGTGAGTCTAAATGTGGTCTCTGTTTTCTATCAGCTGCTTAGTTAAGTATAGTTAAACAACTTCTCTTGGCCTGATCTCCCCCTCCAAGTGTGACAGAAATACTATTCACCTACGTTCTGATTGCCTGCAGAATTAGGCTGACCATATTTCCTTGAGACAAAAATGGAACATTGGGATGGCAAAAATGGGATGGAATAATAGAATCATAGAATCATAGAGTTGGAAGAGACCTCAAGGGCCATCCACTCCAACCCCATTCTGCCATGCAGGAACTCAAAATCAAAGCATCCCTGACAGATGGCCAACCAGCCTCTGTTTAAAGACCTCTAAAGAAGGAGACTCCACCATAATCTCTGAGGGAGTGTGTTCCACTGTCAAACAGCTCTCACTGTCAGGAAGTTCCTCCTAATATTAAGGTGGAATCTCTTTTCCTGCAGCTTGCATCCATTGTTCTGAGTCCTATTCTCTGGAGCAGCAGAAAACAAGCTAGCACTCTCCTCAGTATGAAATCCCTTCAAATATTTAAAGAGAGCTATCAAATCCTCTCTTAACCATCTCTTCTCCAGGCTAAACATACCCAGTTCCCTAAGTCATTCCTCATAGGGATGGAATTATGTAATATTCCGTATTCATGCAATGTATGATGATAACAAAAGTTTTATTACATGAATACATTGATCTAACAATTATTCTTCAGTGACTGAACTCATACAAAAATTAAGATAGACACGGAAGGGAATTTTATTTCATCACAATTGTACCACAATTGTACTGAATATTTCTCCAATGAAGTAATCATATGCAGCAATTTTTGGCCTTTCAATACCTTATCATAAAACCTCTCACACTCCATGACACACTTTTGTTTCAGTAGTTACAAATACTTAACTTTTTCTGGACTCTAAATTATTTACAAGATTTTCAATGTTTATGGCTACTTCAGTAGCTGAAATATTATCTTTTTCAATGATAATGATATATGTTTGGAGTGTAGAGCCTTGACCTTTTGCAAATGATAACTACAATTTCAAACAGGCTTCTTCAAACCATTCTCACAATGTAACAGGACATTTTTCTTGAAAACAGGAAAAAATTAACATTTATATTTAAATGACGAGATAATCTGGAAATATGAAAAAGAACAACAACAATGGTCCTGTTCCATTTAGCCTAAACAGAATGGATCTCCTTCTCCCCATCTAGCTGATGCCTTGCATAGTAGAATGGTCCAGGAGAATTTTGTGAGGGTGAAAATGAGTCACTGACATAACTTCTTTGTCTTTTTTGGCTATATCCTCAGCACTCTTCTCCAGCACCACATCTCAAATGAGTTCATTTATTTTCTGTTGTCTTTCTTCACTGTCCAGCTTTCACATCCCTACATAGTGATGGAGAATACAAAGGTGTCACAAGGGTCTTCTCATCAATGCCTCAAGGCTACCTTTTTACCTCAGATACATCCATAGACTCTTCATGAATGTCACTTGTCCAACATCCATCTTTTATACATGTTCCTTAAAT
>CM034706.1:8425209-8445651 GCA_020142125.1 Phrynosoma platyrhinos
TGCAACCAGGGACGGCAACCCAGAGATGTCCTTGAGGGCTGCTAGACTTTTCCAGGTGGTGGTAATTAATTGGGCTCCCTAGTCGCTTGGTTGTGCCAGACGCTGCCTCTCTGCCCCAGGAATCCGTTGGAGGGCCGATCTCCCTGGCAGGGGTTTTATTCCCCACCGATGCTCCTCCCGGTTCTTCTTGGAGGACAGGCACAGGCTGCCCAGGAGATGGCAGTAAGGCCCTTGATAATGTCTCCCACAATATTCTTGCAAATAAGCTAGTAAAATGTGGGTTAGACAATGCTACTGTTGGGTGGATTTGTATTGGTTTTCCTGATTGAACACAAAGGGTGCTCACTAATGGTGCTCATCTTAGAGTGAAGTTACCAGTGGTATGGCACAAGGTTCTGTTGGTGCTATTCAGCATCTTTATCAGTGACTTGGATGATAGAATAGGGAGCATGCTTATCAAATCTGGAGAGGACACCAAATTAGGAGAGGTTATTAACACCCCAGATGACAGGATCAGAATTCAGAATGACTTTAACAGCTTAGAAAGTTCAGCAAAAACTATCAAAATGAATTTCAACAGTGAGACAAGAAAGATAGTACACTTAGGCAGAAAAAAGTGAAATGCACAGATATAGGATGGGTGAAACCTCATTTGACAACAGTACATTTAAAAAGGATTTTGGAGGCTTAGTGTACCACAGGCTGAACATGAATCAGCAATGTGATATTGCAACTAAAAAGCCAATGTGATTCTAGGCTGTATAAACAGAAGTATAGTGGCTAGATTGAGGGATGTAATAGATCCACCCTTTTCTGCTTTGGTCAGACCTCACCTGGAAAACTGTGTCCAGCTCTGGGCATCACAATTTAAAGAGATATATTGACAAGCTGGAATGTGTTCAGAGAAAGGTGGGTAAAATGTCTGGAAACCATGCCCTATGAGAAGAGGCTGGGTATGTTTATCCTGGAGAAGAGAAGGTCAAGGTTAAAAGGAGATTTAAACATGATAGCCATGTTTAAATATTTGAACAGGTGTGATGCTGAAGATGGAGCAAGCTTGTTTTCAGCTCTCCAGAGATTAGGACCCAGAGCAATTGATGGAATCTACAGGAAAAGAATCTCCTTCTTTGGACTTTTTAAAACAGACTGGATGTCATATGTCAGGAATGCTTGGATTGTGTCTTCCTGCATGGCCCTTGTGGTTTCTTCCAACTCTGTGATTTTATGATTCTATGATCACAGCAATGAAACTTCACATATTTAGTATGTATTAGTTTAAGGCTGTGATCTTATACCCACATACAGGGAATAAGTCATGTTTAACTCAGTAGCACTCACTTTTGAGTAGATATGTAAAGGATTGCCCTACCACCTTTTTGTTAAGTTGTTTACTTACCAACACTATATACCAATTATAGTGCTCTCTAATGTCCTACCAAAACAGGGTGAAATACAATGATAATCATGCTGCAATAAAAGCAATTGAACTAATTGTAGCATTAAAATTGACCAGAAAAATCAACCACAGAGCAGCTAAAATGCACATTATTATGTTTTCCTTATTATCTCAAAGCCCAAATCCATTAACAATGAGCATTACAATCACCAAATGCAATATGCCATTAGTATTATATCAAAGAAAAGTGTGCCTTAGAGGGTATCATAAGAATATATAATGACTAATGAATTAATGGCATTGACAGCCAAAGTTTTTAGTATGCCAAAAACCATGTCAACAACAACAACAACAACAATGGTCTGGTCATGGTACATAGTCAGGCCCTTAGGCCTCTTTTTTCACATCCCTTGTGCTGCCATGTGCTCTCCACTTCAGTAGATTAGATTCAATATCATACCAATATCTTTAGAGCCCCTCCCGAATCAGCGAATCAAAATGCTGTGGCATCAGGATGCCACCAGCGTGGGGTTGGGGTGCCCAGCGTGTGGCTGCCCCTCCCCATCCCTGCCTCCAGGCCGGCACTTTGGGCCGATCTGTAGAGTCCCTATGTTTAGTGTTTTTAAGTTACAGGAGTGTAGATTTTGACTGAACATTAGAAGGAACTTCTTAACTGTAAGAGTGGATCAACAATGGAACAAAATACAAAGAGAGGTGATGGGGGCATCATTCCCACTTACAAATAAATCAATTTGCGATCAGAATCCATGGATTGGTTTAACAGCACGGAGCGTGGTTAGCACTGCATTTGCGCCAATCACATTTTCTTGTTGTGAAACAACCCACTTGCTGTTCACATTGACTAATGAATTGATTCAAAATGGATCCTCTTCAGCAGGTCTCTGAATCACGTCATAGGAAATTGATTCCAATCCGCATCTCATTCACACTTCCACTGAATCAATTTATTGCAAAAGATGTGAAAAAAATTAGTGTCAAAAAGATGCATGTTAAATAGGTCTAGTGCAAGGGGCCCCTTGCCAAACCACCAGCAATTCAGCATAAGTGGGAACAATAGTCATTTAAATGACATAGTGGGAATGAGGCCTGATCTCCTTCTTCGAATGTCTTGAAAATGAGGTTGGACAGCTACCTGTTGGGGATGCTCTAGCTGGAGGCAGAATAATGGAATCACAGAATCATAGAGTTGGAAGAGACCACAAGGGCCATCCAGTCCAACCCTCTGCCATGCAGGAACACAGAATCAAAGCATCCCTAACAGATAGCCATTCAGCCTCTGTTTAAAAATCTCCAAAGAAGGAGACTCCACCAAACTCTGAGGGAGTGTGTTCCAATGTTGAACAGCCCTCCAAATGTTGAGGTAGAATCTCTTTTCTTGTAGCTTGCATCCATTGCTCTGAATCTTGTTCTCTGGAGCAGCAGAAAACAAGCCTGCTCCCTCCTCAATATGACTTAAACAGAGCTATCATATCGCCTCTTAACCTTCTCTTCTCCAGATCCTGCACTGAGCAGGAGGTTGGACCAGATGGCCCATGAGCCCCCTTTAAATTCTATGATGATAAAGTACTAAAGTCTACTTCCTCGGAAGTCTATGAAAGCTTATGGTACAACATCTTTCACTCAATTAGGGCCTTTGCAGACTGCCAGAAATAGTGCACATTAAATTGAGGCACTCCCCTGGCTCAGTGCTAGGGGATCATGGGAACTGTAATTTATTGTGGCACCAGAGCTCTCTGACAGAGAAGGCTCAATGTCTCAGAAAAAAATACAATTCCCATGATTCCCTAGCACTGAACCAGGCTATGCCTCAATTTAAAGTGCACTATTTCTGGCAGTCTGCAAAGGCCCTTAGGGGGGAAGCAGACGAGAGCTTCCTAGACCCCTGGGCCGGCGCGCCGTGGGGCCGCAGCCTCCGCACCTCGGTGCACCGGCGGCATCCCTGGAAGGAGTGCTAAATCAGCGCTCCTTCCTCAAGACAGGGAAAGTGCGCCCTAAAAGCGTTGGGCGCACTTTCCCTGTCTTTTCCGCCGCAGCATGTCCGGTCACTGTGGCGGGAGGTCATCCCCGGAGCCCCGGCTGTGTGGAGGGCCGGCGGCTCCAAGGATGACCTCAGGGAGAGGAAGGAGCGCCGCACGTGCGGCTGCTCCTCCTCTTCCTGGGCTCGGAGACGGCTCCATAAGCCATCTGCCGAGGCCTTTAGTCTTAAAGGTGCTACAAGATCCCTTTGCATACTGATATTCCAGATGAATACAACTATGGTTCTGCATTTTACCCACAGGATTGTTTCTGGCCCTGAGGTTTCTGGTCTAAAACCTGACATGTACGGATTGCCCAAGTGATACCATTAAGTTTGATGCATTAAATACTATGCACAGTTGCTCACAGTTTGTTATTTCAAAACACACAGAGAACATATTTTCCTATTTGATCATTAAATCCTAAGAGAAATCTTAGCTCAAGAAGCTGTTCCAAGATAAAGATGAAATGATGGGATTGTTTCTTCTTGCTTGCTTGGGGAAATGGGATAGGGAACATTTAATCTAGTCTATTTGCTTCTAGCCAGAAAGAAGAAGCAGAACAGAGCAGAGGGTGAACCCTGGGACCATTATGACTGGGATGGAAGAACAAAGTGAGCTACGTAAATACATAGACTCTGGGAAAGTCTTTGGAGGTTGCAGCAACAAATCAGTTAACCCCTGTAAATTATAATAAACTGCTGCTCTAATGGCTGAGCTGGAGAGTTGCATATAGCCCTTTCCTCTAATCTGGAGCTGAGCCCCTCAAAACTGGAGAATTTCCACCTTTGTCTCCCACCTGAAAACTCAGTGCCAGACCTTGAGGTCAGGCAAAACTAGTTATCATCTTTTTGTGGTTTGATAGTAGAAAACCTGCCTAGCAACAACATCCCTGCTGGTGGGTTTTTTTGAGTTTTTTTTTTAAATACCATTTTTATTTTCAAAACCAGAGCATCTTTTTAACAGTCAGTTCTGAGCGTATCACAAAATTTAGCTCTGAACAATTTGGGATGAGCAGATACACACAGAGAAAGATTTTGATGTGAGCTGCCTTGAGGATTGGGAAACTATTGGTAAGTACATACATATAGGATGTCATCGATAGAATTTTCTATACAGGTTGAGTCTCCATTATCTGGGATTCCAAAATCTGAAATACTCCCAAATCCAAAATTGTCCACATGGGTGGCAGACAGTGATACCTTTGTTTTCTGATGGTTCAATGCAGATAAACTTTGTTTCATATACAAAATTATTAAAAACATTGTGTATGACATTATATTTGGGCTATGTGTATAAAGCATATATGAAATATAAATAAATTTCATGTTTAGAGTAGGGCCCCACCTCTAAGATATCTCATTATGTTATTTCAAATATTCCTCAATAGACTCAGCCTGTATCTGTTAAATTATTAATCCACACAAACTCCATTTCGGAAACAATCAATTGGTGGCCTTCCAGATGTTTTTGAACTATAAATTACATCATCCTTCAATATTTGTCATTCTAGTTAGGATTGATAGGAGTTGCAAATCAACATTTGGTGTACCACCAGTTGCCCTCCCTGCTCTCTATTAATCAACCTATCTGTGATCCCCAAACTCACTGAAATAATAATAATAATCTCACAAAGGTAGCACAACATTCCCAAACACTGATGAAAAAGCTAGAGAAACTAGGAACCAAAATCTAAGAATCACAAACAAGAGTACCAAGTTTTCCTCTGACCATTATGGGGCTGCCTTTACCAGCTGCTTAATGAGATGTAGTACAGATATTTGTATCAAGCAATAAACATTGTTTGCACCCTATGAGAACCCTCATCAGCTGATTTCAGAAGACCGATATCAGAACAACTTTACATGTGGTTGTATATGTTTGTTTACTTTTTTCTGACCAGCCAGCAACCCCAGCCAAGAGGAGACTATAGTAATCATAATAACTTGTATTAAAGATCCTTAAGACTTTCTGTCGCTTTGAAGATTTCCCCACAGTTCTACCCTACTTTCTCACAAGAATGAGTCTGAAACCAACACTAACCTTTTATTGGTCATCTGGAAATCTGAAGCAAATCTGGTTATCCCACTATACGCTGTGTGGTTTTTGGACATTAACTTCCAATATTCATCAGATTCTGCAGTCTTTTACTCATTCATGTTATGTCAAGCTGCATCTGGATGTAGCAAAATGGTAAGGGAAGAGAAGCATGTTTCTAAATAGCTGAGATCATCTTCCCTCCCTTTCAAGGAGGGGGGAGAGGAGTGGCTGAGTAAGCTTTCATTAACTTTTCTTGTTCTTACAATATCTGATGCACTACCCTCCTCCAAATTTCATCACTATCTTTCTTTTTTGAGTGGCAGGGGGGCAGGATTTTTTACCCTTCAGGTTTCTCATTTCCAAATGTTTACTTCCCCATATTAATTTATGTTTCAAGCCTCACATTTCTAACAATTCAGTATCTTAAGCCTCTTAGTTTAGAAATGCAGTTGAGACATCTAAGGGGGGGGGGCAGAGCAAAGTAGGCCAAAAAATGTGGGCAACCAGGTTATTTGTATTAAGGGGTGGGTGGGTTTTGGGACTTTTAGGTTCTGTTTACATTGTATTAACATATCTTTATGTAAATTTTAATGTTTTAAGCCACCCTGATTGTTCTGCAGAGGGGCGGGATATAAATTATTATTATTATTATTATTATTATTATTATTTGTACTGCACCGTTATAGCAGTCTGATGCCACTATAACTGTCATAGCATCATTCTATGGAATCCTGTGAATTGTGATTTGGTGAGGTGCTTAAAATTCTCTGTTCTAATGATGCATTTCAAAAGAGTGTATGTAGAGTTCCATAGAAGAGAATTCGGTACTGCCCCAAAATCTGAGGATTTTGTGAGCAGTTGGCATCAAACTGCTGAAATAGAGGAGTTCAGACACATTAAAAATTATCAAACACCAGAGAGAAAAGTTCAAGAAATCTTAACAGTCTCTCTTTGCAAATAAGATTAATTTCAATCCATGCCCTGAACAAATAAGGAAGAATAGTTTCCACTACAATCTGTGTTTCAGATGCTTTGGAAAGAGGCTTCTACCATTACTGCTCCCTTCAGTATAACTTTGACAGCAATAGAAAAGGACAAAGTATAAAATATACCCAGTGTCTGTGTTAGACAGTCTTATCAACACAGTACATTGTGTATAGAACCACAGGAAATGCGAGGTGGGCTGTGTCTTTTGGCTGCCTTGAACTATTCAGGCAGTTCTCTTCAAGTAAAAGGAAATCTTTACCTCTTTTGGACCATTTAGATGAAGTGTGCATTAACTGTATATTACTTTAGAGTTATTTTAATGGATAAATCATTAATTTAAAAAAGCTTTTCCCCCTGTTGTTTGACTTAAGATTGTACGCCGCAGGCAGGCTTTGTCTCTATTTTGTTTTTGATGATTATGTAAAGTGCCATGTAAAACGCTATATAAACATACTTTAATAATAATAAGGTTACTGTAAAACAAGCTTCCCTCCCATGAATTGGAATTCACAAATGGTTCATAGTGGTTTTTGTTCAGCCTCTCTGTTCAGGTCTTGCAGGCTTGTTTGTTTTGGTCCTCATAAATGATCAAAACTCTCCCCCCCAAAAAAATTCCTCATGGTGAATTATCCCCTAATGCTGCTGTTTGTCTCTGTTTTCTCAAAGGAACATGACTCATTCCAGTGTTACTGAACCAAGGTTTTTACTAGATTTGGGAGAATTTTTTTTCCTTTTGTTCATGATCTGATTCTTAAACGTGTACATGTGGTTACTTAACCATATCTAATTCAGTTAAATGTCTATTAGGCTTGTGCTATAATAAAGGAAATGAAACAGCAATATTGTCCTATCAGAATATGAGGCTTTTGCTTTGAGAGCAGCACAGCCTGGAAGCAAGTTTTGTATATTTCATTACTGAAAAAAATAATCTGAGTTGTAACACCATGGAAGTGTGATAATGAGAAGCAAAGAGAGAATGCTGTAACCACCACTCCAAAATACTTTACCCTCAATTTCCTTCCTATTTTTTAAACAAAAGAAAAACAAATATGTGGTGGCCTTTGGGTGTGGTAGATGCTGAAGATGGAGGGAGCTTACCAATTCCTACTTACTAGTTTTTGCCATTCAACCTATGAGTGAGTTGTACAGCTCCCTTAGCTCCATGGTCTACATTAAGAGTGTGAACTACATGGGGACAGAAGAACACTTCTCCCCCCATAGCATGTCCAAATGCTTTCCTCTTTCCTCTGCAGTCCATTTCAAATTGGTCACAAAATCATAGAGATGGAAGATACCACAAGGGCCATCCAGCACAATCTCCTGCCATGAAGGGATGCATAGTCAAAGCACTTCTAACATATGGCCATCCAGCCTCTGTTTAAAAACTCCCAAAGGACTCCACCACATTCTGAGGGAGCATGTTCCACTGCCAAACAGCTCTTACCATAAAGAATTATTCCTAATGTTTATCATTTTCCTGTAGTTTGAACCCACTGCTCTGTGTCCTAGTCTCTGGAGTTGCAGAAAACACGTTTGCTCCACCTTCAATATGGCACCCTTTCAAAGATTTAAACATGGTTAAGAAATGAAGCAAGTGAGCACCTGATATATTTTGTTTGAGGTCAATAACCTATTCATTGCAAACACCTTACAAACAGAAAGAAGACCATAACATAGACATTGCCAGATGGTCAACAAAAAAGCCAAGTAGATCACATAATCAGGAGCTAAATATTGAGAAAGACTAGACCAGGTGCTGATTGTGATACAGATCACAAATTACTTATATCAAAAATGAGAGTAAAAATGAAGAAGAAATCAGGACCGGTCATCATACTAAAATATGATCTGAACAACAACTCAAGAGAATTCCCTGATAATAAAAGAAACAGATTTGTACTATTAAACATAATCAACTGTGAACCAGAAGAACTATGATCAGAAACCAGGGCTGCAATAAAGGAAGAATGCAGACAGGCACTTACAATAGTCAAAAATAAAGAGAAGAAACAATAGATGACAGATAAGAAAGAAGAGAAGCAAAACAAAAAGGAAACAGGAACAAATTCAGAACCATGAATGCAACAGAACAATGATTAGTGTGACAAGACAAAGAAAGCTACTACAATGACGAATGCAAAGAAATAGAAGATAACAACAAAAAGGGAAAAATGAGAGACCTCTTCCACAAGGAAATTAAAGGGAAGTGCAAACCAAGGACCAGGATGCTCTATGGTAATAAAAATAACATAATACAAGAGAGAGTTGGGAGAATAAAGCTGGGAAAAAGCAAGGTCTCAGCTTTTAACCCTTTTTATTAGTCAGGTTTGGCTGAAATGATTATTATTTTTATAGTTTTTGTGGGTTTTTCAGGCTGTGTGGCCATGTTCTAGAAGAGTTTCTTTCTGACATTTTGCCAGCATCTGTGGCTGGCATCTTCAAAGAATGCTGAAATGGAACAGAGTGAGTATATATATATATATATATATATATTGTGAGACCCTGCGTAGGGCGGAGTGATTCCCATGTAAGCTGTATATTGTTCTGTTGTTGATGGCAGGGCCTTATCTTTGTACCTTATCTTTTAAGTTTGTGCCTGGAGGACCAGTTGTCCACCATGTCTTATTCTTTAATGTTATTTACTTTATAATAAAACTTTTTCTTTAGTACTCTGTCTCATTCTTAATTCCTTTTAATGGCCTTAGCTCAGCTAATGTCTGTTCTGATTGTAGGTTACCAGTATAAGGCCCAGCAATGTCCCAATGCGTTGCTGGGGTGTGACAATTTAAACCAGGGGTAGGCAACCTTTCCCCTTTAAGGGCCAAGGGACTTCAGCTCCCAGAATCCCAGGAGCTATTGGCCAACATGGGACTATTGGCCAACATGGCTGAGGCTTCTGGGAGCTGAAATCCCTCAGCCCTTAAAGGGGAAAGGTTGCCTACCCCTGATTTAAATCATTGGGTGGTGGCATCGAGTTGTTTGTTTTCTTCTTAAGGGGTTTCTGGGGGTCCCATCCAGCTCAGGGGAGTGGAGTGGGACCCTAGAGAACCTTCACTATGAGAAAGAGAGACTCCTAGAAATCTAAAAGCATATGTCTCATTCCACATTAAAATACCTTTTCAAATGGGCAGTTAATCGCTTTGTTGTTGTGTGCCTTCAAGTCATTTCCAACTTATGGCAACCTTAAGGTGAACCTCTCACACGGTTTTCTGGGGCTGAGAGAATATGCCTCACCCAGCAGGTTTCCATGATTTTTGGGGAATAGAATCCTGATCGCCAGAGTTGTAGTCCAGTGCTCAAACCACTACACCACACTGCCTCTGGTTAATCACTAAATGCCTTTATACATGAATTTGTCTGTTGGCCAAAGAAGAACATAGAGAGGGCCAGCCTGGCCTCTTGTGAAAAAGAATGCCACAGACTAGGAGTAGCTGCAGAGAAGGCCCTTAATTGTGACACAGTTCCTTTGTGTAAATGTGAGAGATCCACTCCCAAGGATCTTAAAACCCAGGGGTTGCAATAAATTCTTTTGGATAATATGGGCCCAAGTCATATAAGGACTTATATATGTCCAAGGTTGCAATACAGTTTGCACATCCTTAAAGCATGGGGGGGAAATGATATATATCATATGTAAATGCAAACTTGTGCAATACAATGTATGTGGAGAGGGAAAAGGTTCACATTCTGATATGGACTGATATTGGATTAAGCTTGGCACTTATAAAGTAGAACTTTGATAAAATCAGGATTGACAAATGCGTACTCTGGTTTCAGCATTGGACTATAACTGGAGACCAAGGGTTCAACTCCCAGCTTGATGATGAAACCCATTGGTTGATCTTGGGGAAGTCACACTATTTAAGCCTCAGGAGAAGGCAATGGAAAAGATGCTGATCATATTTTGAGAGAGGTCAGCAGGTTGGTTTGCTCTTTTAAGGTTCAGAGTAAAACACAGAGCAGATTCACCACCACACTAATTTCAAAGCTGCCAGCTTCTATGGGGCCAAGCATCTCCCAAAATGCCTTAGGTTCAGATCTCAGGCTGCATCCACACTGCAGAAACAATGCAGCTTGGCAACACTTTAACTGCCATGGCTCCATGCTATAGAATCCTGGAATTTATAATTTGTAGTGGCACCGGAGCTCTCTGAGAGAAGGCTAAATATTTCACAAAACTACAAATCCACGGATTTGATAGCATTGAGCCATGGCAGTAAGACTCCAGAGAGTGCTATTCTTAATTTATACTAGGTTTATCTCAGTATTTCTCAGGGGTTTTTTTGGTGGTAGTGGTGGGGGGAAGGCTTGAAAAAGAACAGTTTCTCTGAGTTTTGGTGAGAACGTAAATCTTCCCGAGTCACAATGAATTAGAAATACAAAGGTTAGTGGGGAAATGCTAATCTAGGCTGTACATAAACACTGCATGCTAGTCTAGGTAAATTTAGAATTATGCATTATGTATAGATGTTTGAAAAGCAAGGTCTTCTTCTTTTTAAATCATAGACTAATTTAGAAGTCTTATAAAATGCATTTGATATAAATGCATTTGAAGGCTCATGGATGAATCTGACATGCAAGAATAGAAGGTGTGGAGAAAAGTGCACCCCAGACCATGGGCAGCTTTGAGTTGAAGGCCATCCACTCTTGTAACTTGCACATTATTTCTTTTTATCTGTATCCTTTGTCTGAGTTCTAATCTCATAACGGTCAACACACATTGCAAAATACTCTTTAAAGGAGCAGAGGAAGCAAGAGTATAGCGATATCTATTTAAAGCATTGTCCCTACAGACACACATTTGTTTTCTCTCAATACTTTTCCCCCTCGAAGCTTCAAAAGATGAGTGTTGCCATAAAATTCAACATACAGCAGGTGAGTTATAAATTGCATTGGACTCAGTAGGGCTTATTTCTGATAAGACATATGTAGGATTGCCTTATAAGGCTGATATTCTAAGCATATTTATTCTACAAACTGCACAACCGAGAGAAGCTTACATCTGAATAGGGATGCTTGGGGTTCCCACTATGTATGAAACTGCTATGGGTATTTGGCAGGCATTCTGCTCTTGGACAATTTTCTTAGAATTGTATTTTAATTTTAAAATTATGATTTTCTTCTTAAAGAGAAAGTCTTAAAATTATATTTTTCAAGGCAGTTGGAATTTACAGGGTTAGCAGAGGCTGAAATAAGCTTCTGAGTACTAATTGCTGCAAAGAGACTATGGGGAATGATTATTGCTGCCATCTCAAATGCATCTACACTGTAGAAATAATGCAGTTTGAGCCCACTTTAAGTGCTGTAGCTCCATCCTATGAAATGCTAGGATTTGTAGTTTTATAAGGTCTTTAGCCTTCTCTGGCAAGGAGTGCTGGTGACTCACCAAACTAAAAGTCTCAGGATTCCATAGGATGGAGCCATGGCAGTTAAAGTGGTGTCAAACTACATTATTTCTACAGTGTAGATACACCCCACATCTTTCTTGCCTTTTGAGGGGCTTGGATTGGATGTGACAGTGTTTGCTTGTGTAATCCTGCTCTCACTTTCCAGTTCATTCATTTTCTTTCTTGAAAAATCCTTTTTGGCAAACAAGTAAACCGTTCTGTTTTCATTTCCCCAAAGTACTTAGAATTGTTACTTTTAAAAGATGTGCACATGAATGCAGCAGAATATGCCACATGAGCCAATACTTGAAACATGATATTTCCTTCACTGCCATTTATTCATATCACTGTACCCATAAAAATAACTTGTAGTTAGAGTCACATCTAGAAGGGCTGATGTAATGTAATTTGTTTCTATTGATGTTGGAAAAAATGGATTTATTGTAAATAGCTTGTTATGACTGATTAACTTGCAAACTCTACAGAGGCCCCACATTTAATCAATTGTATCTGACATCTAAAATGGATGATGGTATGACTGGGGGAGATCACCCACTTCTTCTGAGTCTAAAGAATTACCAGAAGCCAGAAGAAATGGCAAGAAGCTTGACAAACCAATGATTCAGTAGAAAGGTAACTTCCCTTGTAGATATGAATGAATGATCCATGATGTTCCTCTTCTTGTGCCTGTTTCAAACACTTCTATTGTTCCCTCACTCTCTTTTATATATGATTGTTGGCTATATTCTCTTATAATTTGCAGCAAGTTTTCCAGGATATATTGATCTGTTCCTTAGTAGGTGTTCCAGGTCTGTGAGGTTTTCTGGTAGTACTATGGTGTCAACTGTATATCTTAGATTGTTGATATTCTTTCCTCCTATTTTCACTCCTCCTTCTGTGTCCAAGCCTGCTTTTCTTATCATATGTTCTGCATACAAGTTGAACAGATAAGGTGAAAGGATGCAGCCTTGTCTGACCCTTTGCCAATTGGAAACCATTCTGTTTCTCTGTGTTCTGTTCTGACAGTAGCCTCTTGTTCAGAGAACAGTTTCCTCATCAAGACTATAGATGTGTTGGTACTCCCATGTCTTTAAGGGCATTCCATAGCCTTTCATGATCTATGCAGTCAAAGGCTTTGCTATAGTCTATAAAGCACATGCAGATTCTCTTTTGGAATTCCCTGGTGCACACCATTGGTCATCGTATGTTTGTGATGTGATCCTTCATGACTCTTCCTTTCCTGAACCCCGCTTGGACCTCTGGGATTTCTCTCCATGTATGGTTGTAATCTATGTTGCAGAATTTTGAGCATGATTTTGGTTGCATGGGAGATTAGTGCTATGGTTCTATAGTTGCTGTAGTCTGTTGTGTCTCCCTTTTTGTGGATGGGGATGTATATTAATCACTTCCAATCTGTTGTCTTTTGTTTTTCATATCTGTTGACATATGTTGGTTAGCACTAGAATTGACTCTGTGTGGATTGCAGCAGTTCAGTTGGAATGTCATCTGCTCATGGTGATTTGTTTTTCGCTATTTCTCTTATTGCGGTTTCCACTTTTTAGAATTTGAGGTTCATCTTCATATATTTCGTTTTAGTGTAACAAGTAGAAATGTAAATCTTCATATTCCTTTCCCTCAGAAGCAGCAAGAATCACTTTCTGCTGTTTGAAAGTACAAAGATTTTTGCAGAGTCTTCAAGAGCAATTTCCACTTCAAGAAGTCTTTCTGGGACCAATTTTGTACAGACATAAATATGTTTTTTCTGCACAGAAAAATATGCAGAAAATGTTTCATGAACAAAGATGCTGCTCTGAGGAGGTAACATGTTATCTATTAAGAAATGTATTTTCTCTGCTTAACACACAGTCACCTGTTTGTGCTTAGATGAAGACTGTGAGGGACTTTTCAAAGAATGAAGAATGTTAGGGCTGCAATGGTTCTACCCTATATGACACAAAGTATCAAGAAATCATCTCTTGACAGGAAAGCATTTTTTTAAAAAGAAAATTATTTCCATCTATGGTATTAAGACATCCTTTCTTCCTGTCAAAAACAAACCTTAATTTCTTTTCCTGTTGAGACATGATTTCTTGATGATGAAGAATAAGAAAATCTACTCTTTAGATGGC
The DNA here is from genome assembly GCA_020142125.1 of Phrynosoma platyrhinos. Classification (NCBI taxonomy): domain Eukaryota; kingdom Metazoa; phylum Chordata; class Lepidosauria; order Squamata; family Phrynosomatidae; genus Phrynosoma; species Phrynosoma platyrhinos. The sequence continues at coordinate 8,439,185 of CM034706.1, forward strand.
ATATGTTTACAGGCAGTTGATCATCCTTAAAAATCAACAAAAAAAGCCCAGCCTCTCTGTGACTTAAACTGAGTAGGAGAACTGTCCTTCCTGGTGTGTTGCTGGGTGATGTGTGGCTGCACAGTAATCTGAACAAAGCCTAGGACCAGTCCATGGCACTGGTTGTCCTGAGGCTTGCTGTCTTGCTTCCAGGGGATACATGAGAAGCAAGGTTCCTTCTCTAGTTCATTCTTGGGACATAAAAGAAAGACCCATATCTGTCAACAGCCAACAGAGTTCCTTGCCCATCCTTCCAATGTCTCTTCTCTATTTGTTGCTATGGTGTACACTGGCTGCCAATAGACAGGGCTAGGAAGAAATTCTGATGATGAGATAGGTGGGCTTTTGGTCTTCCTGGTAGCAATATGTGAAACTCTAGCTGTACAAGTTAATATACCCCATTGATGTTGTCACAACTTCTAGAAGAGAGCACAGAAGGCACTGGGTTGGTTACATTCTGGAAGCAAGGGATCATGGCTAGGAATCTGCTCCCAAAAAGAGACAGTAGATTTGGTACTGGGCTTCAGTGATCAACCTACCTCAACAGTGGTCATGCCTGCCACCCATCCAAGTAGTAGGAGGGACCTTCCTGCTTTGTTCATATCATGGTGGTTTTTATACTGCCATGCTGAGACTGAATGGGAGAATGTAGATGTCAATTACATTGGGCCCTTGGGATCCACTGGGGTTTGGTTCCATGACCGCCCATGGATACCAAAATCTGTGGATGCTCAAGTCCCATTATATACAATGGATAATAAAATGGTGGCCATTATATAAAATGGCAAAATCAAGGTTTGTTTTTTGGCATTTTTATATATTTTTAAAAATATTTGCAAGCCATGGATGCTTAATCCGTGGATTAAAAATCTGTGGATACAGAGAGCCAACTGTATAATCGCTAAGATAAACCAAGTCAGGATTATTGTCCCCCCCCCCCCCCATCCCCTTTCTGTTCACAGGAGAAGCTGGTGGGTAAAAAAGAGGCCAAGAAAAAAGAGATTGCATGATGACTCACCTGAGTACAACATCATCATTTCCTTTTACTTACAACATAGCAGGGTCTGAAGGACAAGGCAACACTTCAGGGCTCCCAAATGATGGTATAAATGCAAGCTCAAATTTAGTCACATTTTATCTTATTTCCATCACTATTTTAGTAGTATGTGCATTTGGACTGGTGGGCAATGGAACTGTCCTCTGGTATCTCTGTTTCATTATCAAGAAGAATCCCATCACCACCTATGTCCTGAACCTGGCTGCAGCTGATTTTGCTCTGCTCATTTGTTTGATAACTTCTTATATCACCTCTTCAAAGGCAGAATACATGGTCTCCAAAATATTGCTTGTCTGTTTCTGCATCACATATTCCTGTAGCCAATATTTACTAACAGCCATCAGTACTGAGAGGTGTCTTTCTGTCATTTTCCCAATCTGGTATCGATGCCACCGACCCAAACACCTTTCTGCTATTATTTGTGCCCTGCTGTGGGTCTTGTCCTGTCTGCCTTTTGGACTACTGCTCTCATACATAAATGCTGCATTCATCCAGAGCATCTTTTTTATTAATGTTATGCTTTGTACTCCCCTTGTATTAACCTCCACTGTGGTTCTTTTTATCAGAGTGTGCTGTAGTTTACATCGACAACAGCATGGAAGGTTCTACACTGCGCTCTTCGTTGCACTTCTTATCTTTCTAGTCTTTGGCACTCCACTTAGTAATATGTTTCTTTATGTCTCTTTTGAAGATGCTGATAGTATGTACATGCTGATATCTGTCATGGGTGCCTGCATCAACAGCAGTGTCAATCCATTGATTTACTTCCTAATTGGGAGGAAAAAGATGCATCGGTCCAGAGAATCTTTCAAACTTGTGTTCCAAAGAGTTTTCAGTGACAATGTTGATTGCAGAGAGGGTGCAATTTGGGAATGAAAGTAGAGGTGGACTGAACCACAAATTTCTGCCCTAGAAAAGCTTCAGCAGATGTAGTTATTTTGGATGGAGGCCCTCCGAACTAAGTCCTATGGAGCTGTTATCTAAGCATGGACTACTAACACACAAAGAAGAGAACAGGATAGATCTGCCCTCCTCCATTTCCAACTTTGTCACTCTTTACATGACACTCACTCTTCATATTATCAGGAACAAAAAGAACTAGGGTGCCCAACCATATGAAGAAGTTCCATATGGAAAGGAAGCTCTCCCAGGCAGATTCATCAATCTCTACATGAAGAGGATGGTGGAACTGGAAATGGGAACTCCTATCTCATATGTTGATTGAACACAATTATATAATGACTACACAGATCTGGAAACCATGCCCTGTGAGGCATGGCTCAGGGAGCTGGTTATGTTTACCCTGGAGGAGAGAAGGTTAAGGGCTGACATGATGACCATATTTAAATATTTGAAAGGATGTTATACTGAGGATGGAGCAAACTTGTTTTATGCTGCTCCAAAGGCTAGGATATGGTGCACTGAATCCAAACTATAGGAAAAAGGGATTCTGCCTGAACATTAGCATGCACTTCCTTATGGAAAAAGTTGTTTGACAGTGGAATATGCTGCCTCAGAGTTTGGTGGATCTCTTTCTTTGGAGAATTTTAAACAGAGGCTGGATGGCCATCTGTCCAGAGTGCTTTGATTGTGTATTACCACATGGCATGGGGTTGGAGTGGATGGCCCTTGTAGTCACTTTCCAGTTTATGATTCTAATTATCTCCATTTTATTACCTGTTTCATGCCTTCTAAGACTTGACTTTACACACTCACCCACCAGCTTTGGCAATTTGGAAATGTCTGTGTTTTATAGGCCTCTGCACATCTGCATACAATTATTTAGTTTCAGCACATTAAGAATAATAGAATAGAATCCTACAGTTGGAATAGATCACAAGGACCATCCAGTCCAATCCCCTGCCATGCAGTAAGTTACAATCAAAGCACTTCTGATAGATGGCTATCCAGTACATTAGTGCTTTAAAGTTCTGCGCATGAAGGATGAAGCATGTTATACTGTGATACAAAAGCCCATTGACATCATAAGATCTGCTGTTGTTCAGTAACTCTCAATTCCACTCCAGCATGGTTCTATCAAAGATGGTATCACAAAAATGGCTTTTGGAATTGATCTGGCAAATTGTTTGATACTTCCTTCAGACTGACTCATACTTTTCCAAATATCATGCTACCAATCAAGATTAATTCAGCAACCCTCTTGAGCCAATCCACATGACTCACAAGTTCTATTGACCCCTTGTCTCTTTCCTTCACCTTTTATCAGATAGTATAGATGTTTGTTGGCTTTCTTAAGCCAAATGGATTTAACCATACTGCATAATTAGTTGTTTTAATTTCCTTAGCTTCTTTTGCAAAATCTTAAGGACCAGAGAGGTGTAATGGTTTCAGTGCTGGACTGTGACTCTGGATACCTGGGTCTGAATGTCTGCTTGGCCATGGAAATCCATTGAGAGATCTTGGGTAAGTCACACTCTCTCAGTCTCAGAGAAAGGTAGAGGAAACCCTTCCTGGAGAATTTTTTCCAAGAAAACCCTGTGATACAGTTGCCTTAGTGTCTCCATAAAATGGAAATGACTTGAAAGCATACAACAACAATAACACATAGAATTCTCCATTGTATGTTCCTGGACAGCCCTCTGCAAAGACTAACAAGTACCTCATAGAACTGCAAATCCTAGGATTTTTGAATGTGGAACTGTGGCAGTTAAAGTGTGTTGAAAATGGTATAAATTGGATATAAAATCATGGAATCATAGAGCTGGAAGAGATCTCAAGGGCCATCCTGTTCAACCCCCTGCCATGCAGGAACACACAATCAAACCACCTCCAACAGTTGGCCATACAGCCTCTGATTAAAAGCCTCCATAGAAGGAGACTCTACCACACTCTGAGGGAGTGTGTTCCATTGTCAAACAACTCTTACTGTCAGGAAGTTCCTCCTAAAGTTGAGGTGGAATCTCTTTTTCTGTAGTTTGAATCCATTGATCCATGTCCTAGTCTCTGGAACAGCAGAAAACAAGCTTGCTCTAGCCTCAATATGGATGTCTATAGTTGGCACCTCTTGCATCTGCTGTGCTGTTGCTGGAATTTAGTATTCATTCTGCTTGTATAACTAGTGCATTTTATTTTTGTTTTATTCTACATATTGTACAATGCAAGCTCAACAGATGAATTTTATGAGAAAACTAATATAAATAAAATAATAAGATTTTTGCTCTTTGCTGACAAAAGAGTGGATGCTTTTGGTAACTGTGGCCATTCTTCTTTTCTGGGGTGGGCAGAGGAAGAGGAGAGGCAGGGATCACAAAATCTGAAAAGTACATTGGTTTACCTAATTCATTTTGGATTGCTCCTCATGATTCTATGATTGCTTCAGGCAGTGTTCAGGCAATAAAAGGAAATAAAAACAATACAATACACTACCAAAAAAAAAAAAAAAAAAAAAAAAAAGAGAGAGAGAGAGAGAGAGAGCTGGACAATGGAATCTAGCTCACTGTAATGCAGTGATACTGGGGATTATTGAGAGTTTTTTTTTTAATAAAAAATCTGGAATTGGTAAATAAAAACTCAGAGGAATGATATTCCAAATATGAAGCCACTCAGAACAAGAGCCTGTAGTGGCTTTGTATTCAATGTCAGTGGGGTGGTGCTTCTGCTCTTAGTCCACATTTAGAAGCAGTTATTCAAAATGCTGAACCTTATCCCCTCCAAATGCATTCAGCACCTTGGATTGCTTCTTGGAATGCAACTCCGTGTAGATTCCCTGTCTCATTGACATTAAAGCCACCAGCATCCACTAACTCTACATCTAGATTTCTTACATCAAGCAGGACACTAGTTAGGCACTGTATAACTCTGAGGCCTAAATCCTATTAGGTCCCATTAGAGTAGAACCTTTGAATCAGTTGGATTTCCCTACATGTTGGTTCACCTTTGAACAATTATTGAATGCTTTTGGAATAGGATTCCCAACTGTGACTGTCCACCCTGATCTTATCAAGGTTCTCCTTTTTAAACTACAGTATGACCCCTATATTCATGGGGGATATGTTTCCAGACTTAGAGCCTTTACAGACTGCCAGATGGAAATGGAGAGGGAGAGAGATAAAGTCACTTTGAGAGATTCAATCAAATATTGATACCTCCTTTCCCAAGGCAATTTGATTTTTGGGAAGGAAACATCTCATTCAGTTGTCATAATAAGAAATCCTTTATCCTTGAATGAAACAAGTTGAATTAAAAAAAAAATCTGACAGCTATGTGACTTTCAGAGTACTCAGGTATAACTTTACATGAGAAAAATGGGCACAGTGCGACATTGTAACACTACAGACATAGGATATCTTCTGTATGAAGCAAGACATGCTTCCAGCCAATTTACATCTCATTGTAGAAAAACAGGGTCTGAAAATAAAAAAAAAAATGGTCTTTTTGTTGTTGTTATGTACATAATGTATCATCTTCTCATTCTGGTTTTCTGTTCCCCCTTTCAGTCTTTTCCATCCATTAAAACCTGGTGAAGTAATGCATTCATGGACATCTTGGGCTGACCAATTACCCATAAGTATGGGTTGACAATGATAACAATACTCAGGGTTTTTTTGGGGGGGGGAATTGAGGGAGGCAATCCCCCAAACAAGGAAAATGTGGGGGAGGGGAGCAAAATCACTGTAACAAGATTTCCCCAACTTCATCATTTCAATTTAGAACAGTCAGGTAAATACAATTAGGATACTGATGATCATGAGTGGAATGGAAAGAAGAATAGTCAATATAAACTGATAAAGTAGAGAGGAACCACCAAAGCTTTCAGTCCTGAATAAAGTGAAATAGATGACAGAGAGGACTGGATTATATTATGGTAGCAAATGAACTTGCTGCCAAGAGATGCCCATTCCTTTTGGTTCTGTAAACCAGTCTTCTGTATTCTAACAGCAAAATTTTATTTCAGTAACCATAGAGTTTAACAGTATTATTTCTGTAATCAAAACTACCACAATCTCCAGATATAAGCATAGAATAATCAATGCCCTCCTGGTAAATTCACAGGCTTTAACTTGATTTGTTTATGAGGCAAAACATACTTGCACCCCTTCTTGTTTACCCACCCCTCTCATATACTCTCACTTTAGGCCCTTTCTGGTTTCCCACAAGAATAGTTTTGATGGAATTCAGTGCCAGTATCCTCCCAAAAATTCTTGGTACATTCTCTAAGCAGGCAATTATTTTTCCTCAGAGCAAACACTACAATTCTCATCAGCTAAACTATCAAACCTCTATTATGTGTTAAAGGTAAAGGTAAAGGTATTCCCCATTGACAAGGTTGTCAAGTTGTGTCTAACCATTGGGGTGGTACTTGTCTCTGTTACTAAGTTGAAGAGCCAGTGTTGTCAGAGGCTACTCTGTG
>CM034706.1:8488933-8507140 GCA_020142125.1 Phrynosoma platyrhinos
TGGGACTCAGGGTGGCTTACAACATTAAAAAATACAATTAAAAACATAAAAAAATAGTAAATTAAAACAGAATTAAATTACTGCAATAATTAAAACAGATTACATGCTAAAATATCAAATACTTAAAAAAGATAAAAATGTTTAAAATCAATTAAAACAATATAGCACCCTAGGCCATTCTTTAAGCTGTACTTATGTGTGTGCACATCACCAACAGGATGCAAGCTTAATATTAATAATATTAATGAAAATGAAAGTGAAAGCATCCTAAGTAATCTATCAGGACTAAGGGGTAAAGCAGACTGGTGGCCCTGGGCTGCCCCCGAAAGCGGAGGATCGAGGCCAAGATCCTCCCTTTCGCCGCCTGTGAAAGAAGCGCTAAAATAGTGGGTCCAGATGCTGAGCCAAAAGACGTCATCGGAGCACCCATCATGTGGATGGGCCGTTGCTCCAATGACGTCCTCAGGAAGGGGATGGGGCACCCAGCATCCGGCTGCCTGTCTCCTTTTTGGGATTGAGGATGGCGTTTCTCGTCATCTGCATCCCTCCTAAGTTTTCTTTCAGAGTATCATCCCCTGGCAGCCACTCAAATACATGTTGGTTGTCCTTCCAATATCTTCACAAATCTGAGCTAGGCCACTCATTGGCTTGTCTTTAGTTTTAAGGATTCCTGGATATCATTCCAGACTGAATATGATGTCCTGCTAGATTAAATGCATGACAAAATCCCATCTATATCAATTCAAGCTCACTCTATACTGCTGAAAGCCTCAGACATACCTAGTGGCAATAGTGAAAATCCTTGGTGTGGTCTCCCAGGCTCTTTTAAACCACCCAAAGACTGCAGAAAATTATATGTTTCTCTACAGTTTTGTTGTCTGAATAATTCTGGTGTGCCACTGGAATTTATCAAGCAGAAAGTGATGATGTTGCAGTTTACCCCACAAAAAGGGAACTTGCTTAATGTATTTTTTTCATAAGAAATTGTGACACAGTTCTCCAGAAATCACCTGTGCTAAAATGTTAGTGATTATTATTAGAAAGAGAAATAAAAGGAGAAGATGATACTGCTAGATGTGTCCTGAAAACATTATCTGTTGAGGTGCTAGAGATGATTGGATCTCAACCTATGATTGTCATATAGTTGTCCCACCTCATGTTTTGCAAGAGGACAGCCAGAACACTTAGACAGTTGTATTTTAACTCTGATAACAGGGGAATTTCTAGGGAGTTAGGGGAGTGCAGACCATACAGGGTGACATCTTAAGGGGGGGTGTCTGCCTTAAGGTGCAGAGTGTATTGCTGCACCTCTTTGCAGGTTGACTAGGGGCCTCGGCAGATGACTAATAGAGTCGTCTTCCGGGCCTGGAAGAGGAGGGGCAGCCACACGTTCGACGCCCCTTCCTCTTCCTGAGGTCGCCTCTGGAAGCGCCGGCCATCCGCATGGCCGGCGCTTCTGGGTTGACCTCACGGTGCGGCGACCAGACGCGCCGCGGTGTTTGAAGCAGGGAAAGTGCGCCCGCTGCTTTTGGGGCGCACTTTCCCTTAAATCTAAAAGGAGCGCCAATTTGGCGCTCCTTTTAGATTCGGCGGGGAAGCGCCGCGGTGAGGCTGCCTTGGCCCCGTGGCGCTGCGGACCAGGGTGTCTTGGATGCCCTCGTCTGCATCCCCCCTAGGACTCCTGTAGACTGAAGGACCAAGTCCATCTGTCTGGAAGTGGCAAGGAGGCCAGCCAGGATGCTGTCAGCATGCCAGGTTGAACTTCTGGAGACCTCTTCCATCACTGAATTATGCCTGAACCCCATCAAAACTTGCAAACAAAGCTGGTAGACCAGAACACCCTGGGACACGGACAATTCCTTCAGGTACCCCATTCCACCAGCTGTCAGTTGCAAGTAGCAGCCTGTTTTACTCCTGAGAGACCATTGGCATGGTGGGTCCAAGCTTGCTGGTGACAGCATGAGTTACTGCACTGGAATGACACCATCTCTGGTGACACCACTGCTTTGATATATACATATAAATGTTTTCCATAGTAAAAATCTCCTTTCTGATCAGAAACATGATCAGTGTGCGTTTTCTGTGGGTTTTTCAGGCTGTGTGTCCACGTTCTAGAAGAGTTTCTTTCTCACGTTTCACCAGCATCTGATCATTTCACCAGCATCAGGAAAAGAGATTCCACAGATGCTGGCGAAACATCAGAAAGAAACTCTTCTAGAACATTGCCACACAGCCTGAAAAACCCACAAAAAACTATGGATGCTGGCCATGAAAGCCCACGACTTCACATGATCAGTGTTACTTCTATTACTGACCAAAAATCACTAGCAAAGGGTAATGTTGAAGAACAGTGGTAAAGGCATTGTTATCTCAAATTTAATTAGTAGATGAGCTCAGTACATAGCCCAGGAAGCCAGTCAGAGCATATACTAAACCTATAAAAAAGGATGGGTTATAACAGTTCTGGACTAGGGTCATCATGCCAAAGATAAAAGTTGTGTGGCTGTATGCAGTCCCCCAGATAGGCAAGAACATAGTGAGATGGTTGGACAGAATAAAAAAAATCATATGGACACATGGAAAGAGACAGATTTGAGACAATTTGATGGTCATACATAAAGAAAGATTATCTCCCTGCCCACCATCCTTGCCACACAAATATTGGGGAAAATCCTTCTTCATCATCTCAGAATTATTTAACATAATTAAAATTTATGTCCCGGGTATTATGGCTTTTTGGATCTATATTTATTTTACTGCTCATCTTCTCTACTTGGTTATTCTTCTTCTTGCTGTTCAGATACTTTGTTACTGTTCTTAACTGATGTGTCAGTGTAGAATTAAGAAAGACAACCAAATCAGAAACTTTGTGATAATTTGTGGGCATGCTGTCTTTTTTATTTAAGTACTTAATAAAGACTTAATGAGCCTAATTAAGGTGGGGTTGCAGACTGCCAGAAATAGTGCAAATTGAGTCCACTTTTAGGGTTAGGGTGAGTGCTCTGGAATCATGGGAATTGTTTTTTCCCCCCTAGATATTGAGCCTTCTCTGTCAGAGAGCTCTGGTGCCACAATAAACTACAGATCCCATGATTCCCTAACCCTAACCCTAACCCTAAAAGTGGACTAAATTTGCACTATTTCTGGCAGTCTGCAACCCCCCTAAAAGAATAGGACCCGGAACAATGGATGCAAGCTACAGGAAAAGAGATTCCACCTCAATATTAGGGGGAACTTCCTGACAGTAAGAGCTGTTGGAAAGTGGAACACATTCCCTCTGAGAGTGGTGGATTCTCCTTCTTTGGAGGTCTTTAAACAGAGGCTGGATTGCCATCTGTTGGGAATGGTTTGATTGAGAGTTCCTTTTTGGCAGGGGGGCTGGACTTAGATGGCTCTTGTGGTCTCTTCCAACTCTATGATTCTAATGCCACTAGTATTCCTAGTAGTTTTCAAACTGCATGGTAAGGGCTTCCAACTGCACTGTTTTCCCCAACTCCATCTTTTGTGCCCACACTTTAAAAACAACAATAACAACCCTACTCTGTGACTTCCCAGATAAACATATCACAAGAGACAGGTTGAGTGTGGATCTAGAGATGCAGACATAGGTCCAAAACACACTGCAGAAGTAATCCAGTTTGAGACTGCTTTAATTGCCCTGGCTCACTGCTAAGGAATTCTGGGAACTGTAGTTTTGTGAGACATTTAGCCTTTTCTGTCAGAGAGTTCTGGTAGCACAATAAACTACAATTCCCAGGATTCCCTAACACTGAACCAGGGCAGTTGCACTACAGTGCTGATCAGGCTTTTTGCTGCTCCAAAAAGAGCTGGCAAATGCTGTTCCTTTTTGGGGAGGCAAAAAGCTGCCCTTAGCACTGCCGCTGTGGCTCTTCTGTGCCCCTTTGGTGCAGGGTGTCTACACACTGTGCCAATGGGGTGCCCTGACACTACATAGTATGTGGTCAAGTGTGCAGCATGATGGTGGCATTGAGGCAGCCAGTGTGCGGTCACCCCACCTCAACTCTACCCCAGGCCAGCCCTTTAAGCCGATCTGCACCGGCTCTTGGTCCATACACCCCTTCTGAACAGATATGGCAAGATAGCATAGAGACACTGGCATTTTCAGAGCGACAGATTGATAGGTTAGGAGAAGAGGTTATTTGGGTGCAGAATCAGGATCTGGGAAAATTACCCCTTTGAAGGTTATCTCCTACAGCCCTGGTGGCGCAGTGGTTAAATGCCTGTACTGCAGCCACTCATTCATAGACCACAAGGTTGCGAGTTCAATACCAGCCAGGGCTGAGGCTCAACTCAGGCCTGCATCCTTCTGAGGTCACTAAAATGAGTACCCAGTTTGTTGGGGGGCAATCAGCTCACAGTTGTAAACCACTTAGACATCCCATGCGTGATATGAAGTGGTATATAAATGAAGCTGCTTTGCTGCTTTATTTAAAATAAAATCCCTTGGTCCTTTTACCAATTCATTTCCAGAAGTATGGGCCTCTGAAGACTAGCCCAAAGGGCTGGCCTGGAGACAGAGTTGGGGCAGGGCAGCTGCACACCAACTGCCCCAACCCCATGGAGATGCCATCCTGATGCTGCACACCATTACGCATGGCATGTGGCATCAGGATTTTGCTGCTCCTTTTTAGGGGTGGCAAAAGGGAGGATCAGGGCGGTGGTGTGGGGTTGCTGCAGCCCTGGTCCGCCACTTCCAAGGGTGGCTCTGCAGAGGACCATGTCACCTAACCACCTGCTTATGACACTTATAACCATGAGTGCTGCATTGTGGCAGAGGAATTTTCATTATCTGCTATTCTTTTTGAAGGATTCCCCTGAGGTCTGTCATGAATTGAACAGTTTTAGTTGTTTGCCAGCTGAAATGCATGACAGATTCCAAATGATATTATTTTAGACTTAGGGCTTGGAAAAACTACTTTTTTCTCACAACAGTGTTCAGGCCCAACACTGATCACATAAATGGGTGGATTTGGGGGAACTGTGGAAAACAAAACAAAACAAAACACCCTTTCCAAGATCTGTGCAAGTTCAGAATATTGTGAGGGCATCATCAGACTGACCTGGTGATGCTGGTAATAATCTGTGGTGTGTTCAAATAATTTCCTTTAAAAATCCACGGAAAGAATCTCCTTGCTGCCTCTAGTTTACTTGTTTGAGAATTCCTAACATGGCTATTTTCAGGAAGAAGAATATATTCGGCAGAAAAACTGTAGATGTTTGCAGAGAGAGAGAGAGAGAATCTTACTATTTTCATTGGAAGCCAAACTAATTAAATAATTCTGTGGAGGCTTCTGAAAAACCGCCAAAATTAAAAGCAGATATTTCTCTCCAAGCCTGCCTCTTTCCTATTTTAAAACCATTTCTTAAAAGACCCTGACATCCTAGTTCAAAACTGTTAAACCTTTTGCAGTTAAGTAGTCAACAAACAGCTCAAGGAATATTCTCAAGTCTTTATTTCAAAGAACAATCTGAGATATTCTTTCACAGCAATTCTACCCAAGTTCCCAGAGTGGTACTAAATTGTTTCTTATGACAGAAACTTATGTGAGCCATTAGTGTCTTCATGAGATATATTATCCCCATTTTAAAAGTATGTGTATGCTACTATTTAACCCAACTTTTAAAAATCCCAAGATCACCTATTAATATTTTATTTCCTTTAAATAAATTTATAGCTCCTTCTTCCTTAAAATCAGAGTGGAACCCAACCAACTCCCAGGCAAAACTAACCTCTTCTATTCTGCCAGGCATCTAATCAATCTACCAAAGATTTTTCATACTGTAAATTAAACCACTTACTGCTGCACAAACATCTGTTTTATTAGAAAAATGTTGGCATGAGCCTGGGAGGACTTTAGCTATAGTAATTCCAAAATCTTTAGTTCTTTGTTACAAAAAGGAGAATGAAGAAAGTTGCTTTGTTTCCGTTTTCACCATGCAATCCTACTTTTTTGGCCCATCCCACCCACTGAAAAGGAAGATAATTAATCCATGCCAACACCAGAGCTAACATAGAAATTCAGGACAGAAAATAATGTAAGAGACAACAATATTTACAAAATCATTCTATATCTATCCTTAGAGATACCTTCCACAGACCTCATGACACAGATTTTGAAAAGGAAAAAGTTTGGGGGTTATTAACTTACTCATGCCAGGGAACACATGATTCCTACTTACTAGAGGTTTAAGATATTTCTAATTTCCTATGCTATAATTATCTCCCTATTTGAAAACACTCAAATTCTGGACCATGCCAACAACTATCAAATCAAAATGCACAGAGAGGCCATTGAAATCTACAAACACCTGGACAACCTCAACAGGAAAGAGAAACACTGAAAGTAAACAAAGTTTGGCTACCAGTTCTGAAGAACACCAAAATCAAGACTCACTTCAAATAAACACCATCCAGGAGCAGGAGGTTTCCCTGAAGACAATGGATTGCTAATTAAATGGACACACATCCACCTCACTTATCCTCCCACCTTGAGGCCTTGCCATTCAAGAACAGACAAGCACAGATTAACATGTAAATCACTTTCTCTCAACCAAGGATCACACAAGTATACATACATATGCCACACACTTCCATGCCACCACCCTCTGAAGATGCCAGCCAAAGATGAAAGTGAAATGTCAGGAAGAAACTTCCAGAACATGGCCACATAGCCTGGAAAATCCACAGAAAACTTTAATCTGTATTGTTTTTAAATATACTGTTAGCTGCCATGAGTTTCATTATTGAGTGAAAGGTGGGATATAAATGAATAAAAAAAAATACATGAGATATTTGCAAAATTCATTTTTTTCCTTTTTAAAAGATGGACTGGAATGAATTTTCCTGCCATCCTGACTCGCCGCTCCTCCAGATTCTAAGAGGAAGAGAAGATATTTCTATTCTTGATATAAAAAGTGAAATACTATTCAGAAGTGACTTAAGCAAGCAAAATTTAAGACATTTTAATGAAAATTATGAAACATTATAAAACATTTTGAACAAACTTTTCAGCAAATCTCCTGAAAAAGTTTACAGAAATCAGTAGTAAGAATATTTCTATTAATTTTCTATAGAATGTGGTGTGCAATCTGAGAGACAAGACGCAGTAGGAAAAGTTTTGTGAGGGGAGGTGGACACAAAAAAATGAAGGTGCTGTCTATTCAGTTGTCCTAATGGACCTGACTATATTACTCTTAGCTTTCATTGCATCTATTCTTCTGCTAATAGTCCCTTCCTTGCTGGTTTCCTTCCCCCCTGCTTTTTCCCTCTTCTACCATTTCCCCCCTGTTCATGAATTTGACAGTAACTTGATTCTTCTCCCACTTCCTTGATAGTCAGTTAACTAAAGATTCCTTTGGTGTCAGTTGGAGGAGGGACTTCTGGATAGAGTCTCCTCTGTCTTTCCTGTCCCCTCATTTAAAATGTAATAGAGGGGGGTTGCAGACTGTCAAAAATAGTGTGAATTCAGTCCACTTTTAGGGTTAGGGTTAGTGCTAGGGAATCATGGGAATTGTTATTTTTCTGAGACATTGAACCTTCTTTGTCAGAGAACTCTAGTGCCACAATAAAATACAGTCTCCATGATTCCCTAACCTTAACCCTAACCCTAAAAGTGGACTGAATTCACACTATTTCTGACAGTCTGCAACCCCCCAGAGTTATGCACACCATTCAGCCTAATTTAATATATAGTTTCCACATCTACAAAATATCCTTTAAAGTTTGGACTGAAACCCAGAGCACATTTTCCACCTCATAAAAAAACACCAAAACAAAACAACCAACGACCTTCATATCTGTATTCACAGAGGTAGTGTTGGTTTCTGGGGTCATTGAATAACAGTGTTTAAACTGGGGTGGGTGGATCTATATCTGCTCCATGCCCTTCCTCCTCCTTGAAAAGCCTTTGAAGGATATTTTTCATCTTCTCCCTTCTTTGGCCTCTCTTTTGTCTCCCAACCAGGAAATAAATGAGGGGGTTAACACTGCTGTTTAGGGAAGCACCTAGAAGAGAATACATAATCACATACTGATGAAACTGGAAAGATATAAAAACAAAGATGAAAAAAAGAAGAGTCAATGGAAAAGCAAATATGATGAAGAAAAGGAGAGTAAGTAAGATAGCTCTTAAGGTTTTGCCCTGTTTGTGCTTTGGTGACTTAAAACAGATTTTGAGGAAAAGGATCAGAGAAGAAATAATTGTGAGTGGGAGGCAAAGGAAAGGAGTGATAGAAAGCAGCATCAATAATTGTTTGTATATAGGAGTTAGAAAGACAATATAGGGAACTAGATTGAGCAAGGAGGAAGTGACCCATAGGAAGGCACAAACAGTAGCAGAGAGATATGTTGGGCGGTGGCATCTATGCCAAACAGGGAAGAGAACCGACACACACCTGTCAATGCTGATGGCTGTCAAAAGAAATTGCCCCGTAAAGTACATAAGGAAGAAGAGATGTGAAAATAACAGCCATGGCCAGAAAGGATACATATATGAAACTATAGTTCTGTTTATAATGAAATGTATAATATCAAAAATAGACATTATATCTATGCATATGAGGACCCCAAGGTCAGCAACAGCCAAATTCAGGATGAATGTTGTGAAAGGATTCCTCTTCATGCAGAAACCAAGAAGCCAGATGACAGTTCCATTCCCCACAAGTCCAAAAGTAGAGATAAGGAAACAAAAGCTGCTGATAATTTTGCATTCTGAAGAAAAACAGGGAGCAAGCATATGATCTGAGCTATTGTCATTTGGGTATTCAGTGTCATTGTATGTATAATATGATTCTTCATCATCCAAAAAGGGCAGAGATGCCATGCTATAATTGGTCATGATGTTCCAGTGTTTGTTCTGAGCAACATCTTGTATATTCATAATAACTAGGAGTGGAAAAGAAAGAGGAAGACCATTAGACTCAACTTCTGCTTCCATGCTGAACTATAATGAAAGAAACAGGTAAAGGTTTCATCCTTGGTCCTGTGGGCTGGGTGAATCTGAGAATTTTCTTTTTAGGGATGTAATTCTTTATTAATTTTCATTTCAAAGGAAGGAATTAGTATTTTCTCTCACTGTGAGAAAGTCTCTGAAAACCACAAAACCTATTTACAATTCAGGACTTTCTCTGAGTAAAATCACACAAGAGTGTTTTGTACAAAAATTAACCTTTTCTGTGCAGACAAAGGTAAAGGAAAACGCTGTTTGCTGTACAAAAAAAATGTTGCTTTCTATGCAGATCAATCACATGTAAATTTTGTGAAGAATAAATTAGCAATTACAGGTTGTTCTATGCTGGGAATACCTTTTTTTGTACAGAAATATAATTTTCTGGACCAAAAAAAAGCTGTTTCCTGTGTAGAAAATGCCGTTATTGAAGATTTGTTATATGCAAAATGAACATGTGTTTGTTTTAGTTAGAAAACTGTCTTTTCTGCACAGGAAACAGACTTTTTTGTACAGAAAATGATATTTCTGCACAGAGTTCTATGCATAAAAGACAGGTTCATGTATAGAAAAACTGTTGTCCATGCCAAACAACCACATTTCGAATTTGCACAACATAAATTCTGAACTTCAAATATTATCATCAGTCCAGGATTCTTCCTTTCAGGCTTCTCAAAACACACACAGAGGTTTCCCAGATATTGTCTAATATTTTGTTCCTTTTGATTTTATAAGAAGAACCAGAAATCACCTTCTAAGGAGTCTGATGACTTAACAGATATGGTTGAAATATGGAGCTAATCTCTCTAATGCTATTCTGCTTCCAGAGAGGTTTCTATGGTGGTTTAAGGACTGATCTTCCAGTCCTGCTTTTGTCTATCAACTATTCACCTTTTGCTAGGATGGGCAAGATAAATTGATTCCCTCAGAACAGACGGCTCTGTTCACAAATATCTTTCAGTTCTACCAAATAATAATAATAATAATAATAATAATAATAATAATAATAATAATAATAATAATAATATATTAGTTTCCGCTCCATTAAAAATGAAAGTTAAAGGCATATAAAAACCTCATAGACACAGTTGTCTGAAGTTAGGCAGCTGTATCCCACTCCTAAATGAACATTTTAGTTAAGAATAGAGAAGCAGGAGTGTATGACTTGGGGTTGAGCATTCATGTTTTGGGGAAGACTAGGAAGTGTTTTCTGACATCAGGAATTTAGTAGGACAAAAGAGGTTCCACTTAAACTTCAGGAGAAATATCTTGATTGTAAGAACTGTTTGACAGTGGAATAGACTGCCTTGAAGGGTTGCAGACCCTTGAAATACAAATACAAAAATTTTATTTACGGTACACAGCCAGCTCAGCAGACCCTTGTCATCCTTTTCTTCTTTATTTATCATATTTACACACAATATTCCTTAAAACAGTTAACAACAAAATGCAAAATATACAAAATATAAAATACAAAGCCCCTAATAGCATTACAGTTAAAACATTGGAAACCACACTTTAAAACACCACATACAAGAAGTAAATATTTAAAAAGTAATTACATACTAGTAAAAAAGAAACAGAAGTACCCAAGGAATTAAAAATTGAGACTAACCACAAATATGTTACAGATGCCAAAAGCCTGTCTGGACAGAAAGCGTATTTTCTGGGCAGTGGAGGAATGAAACACAGGGAAGTGGCATGATCTACTTGGCAGCAGCTTCTGAGAAATGTTTTGTTTTGTTTTTTATATTAAATGCACACTTCATGACATGATATTGTTTTCAAGGTCAGGAAATATCTCATATCTCATCTACATATGTTTGGGCAAGATAATTATGTTGATGAATCATAATCTCCTAACATTTAACTGCTGAAAACATGTGTCCAGTAGAACTACAAAAATCATCGTACATCAGTGTATATGCACTATTTTAAGTTACAGATGAGATAAATCTATCAGTTTTGCTTTCCCTTGTATTCACATTTTAGACGTCAGTTTCTTTTCATCCCAAATAAGTGATGAATGAATTTTGATAAATTACAGAAGAACAGAAAAGAAATGAAATTTTCATCCATCTCTACTTAACAAATTTAGTAGGTACAATTATTTATAGAGTGGTGAAGATCATGTTCTACATGGACATCATACATATATTACAAATGAAGAATTCCTCAGGGAAGAAAAATAAATAGCTGTACCACTTCAATACCCATATGGATAAATACATATTCATTTATACTCATATTTTAAGAGCATACCACTCAATGCCTTTGATTTGGGAAGATAATTCTTTCAACTGATAACCAACCATGGAATAACGACACCAGACATAGAAATTTAGGTAAAATAAGGTTGACGTTATTTGATCTATAATCTATTTAGTTTATGATGAAGCTGGACAGGCGCACGAGGAGGAGCAAACTCATGCAGTTCCATTATTCCTACTGAGGCAAATGACTAACATGCAGGGAAAAGTCCAGACACAAGGGGCCAGCTGCCATGAATACCATGAAACCATGCAAAACATGTAAAATAAGGGCCTTTCTCTGCAAGTATGCCCCAGTCATTCCTGCCAAGGTAAATGACTAAAACATTTGGAGGAGGTCCGGCATGCTGGCACTTACAGTTAGTTCTGTAGGCATTTTTGTTTGTTTGTTTCCAATTCCAAAAGGGAGTGAGAGCCACTACCTTGGGGCATTCTTTTACCAATTTTTATGGGTGATGCAGACAAAAGCTTACACAAAGCATGTTGTCAACATAAAAGAGCTGTTAAAATTCACATGCACTTCCCAGTCTTAAAAGACCTACTAAAAAGATCCCTTTGACTATATCTCCACCACAAGATGTATCATTTTGCAAATGTCTGGTCAGATAATATTCTTCATATGTAGCTGGGCATGAAGCATGTCCCAGCACAGGGATAATCAGAGCCTTATACAAGAAGAGACAGGATAAGGGCCATAACATAACACAATGCATTTGAGGATGTAGGCTCAAGTTTGTGAAAATGCATTCTATCAACTTCTTTCTGTTAGTCTCAAAGGTGTTGCAAGATCCCTTTGCACACAAGATCCATTATCCAAATACTTACATGCTATCAACAAGAAAGTTCAGTCCAGAAAAGTGAGCAAGTTGGTAATGATAGCTATGAAACCTATTTGTGTAGCATTTCTGCCTACCATGCCTTGCATTTCTGAAACCTGAAAAGAGCTGCTATAGCCACTAGAGTGGGATATTTGCAAAATATACATATTCTAACTTCTATCTATGCACTGGAGATAATTGATTAACAATAAGAATAAATGGTTTTAAAAACAAATGACTTATTAAATAAAAATGTCCTCTTCCCATGTGCTTTATCTGCAAAATATCTGAAGCACCTCAGCTCATGAACCTGCTACAGAAATTGAATTATTCTTATCTACCCAAGGGCAATGGTGCACAGTTTTTGTTTTGTAAAATTAACATAAACAAGATTTGAATTAGTAAAATACAAAATAAATGTTTTAATTAGGTGAGAACAATGCTTTCTCTAGTGACTGTAAAGGGGATGAGAGGGTGGGACTAATGAATAAAATTGTTTGTAATTTTTTGGGAGCAGCAAAATCAATGTACAGAAAATTCCAGCCTAAACAGAAATATGAGATTTGTATTTTCATAAAGTTTTGGAGAAGGACAATAATGCTTTTCCCCACAGCAGTACCTTTGTATTCTTAACCCAGCAACCAATCATCCAAATTGAGAAAAGCCTGATATTGACACATTCAAAAGTTGTGTTTTGTTTAATATACATGGAACATATTGCTTCTCTCCAACATCATATAAGTAGTGCCTTGATGCTAAGATTTAAAAAAAGAATGTGTCATTTGGTATAGCAGAACTCAATATGTCTGTAAGCTAGCAAGAACTGCACCACAAGGAGCAAGACCTTGAAACAAAAGGCTGCTGCCACAAGGCCCAATGTGGCATATCAAGGCTTCTGATATGGACATAAACCAAACCCAAAATATCAAAGACTCCAAAAAAGGCCAGTCAGTTCCCCTTCATGTAATGTGGTCCAGACAAGGCCTTATGTATCTGAGGAAGACTGCTAAGGACTCAGTTATGTGACATGGGACCAGATGGGCCTAACAAAACCTATGAAGGTCCTGCTTGCCTCATATGCCCCCTCTGAATAAACACAGATGAAAAGTAAGCTGTCACCACCCCAGAAAGCAAACCAGTTGCGGTGTGTTATTAAAATAAAAGGGGAAAAATCATCAGTGGGGAGAACCTGATGATGAAACTGACCAAGAATGACGTGGCAATCAGTAGAAATAAATGGGAGACTGGTAAAATAAATCAAAACCATTAAAGAAAGCAAGAAAGAAAAAAGCTTAAAGAAAGGGAATGAAGGAAACTGGAAAGATAATGGGAATAAAAAAAAAAGTAAAGGGCAATCTCCATGAGTGATGATCAGAAGTTGATATCCACAAAGGGAAGCCAAATGAGGGAGTGTGAAGGGGTAGCCCCTGTCTTGGCATGCAATATAACAGGCAACTACCTCTGGTCTCTATCCCTGGAAGCCATCAAAGGCATACCTTTCCCCACAGAGCCATTCACCTCATAGATCCAGGTATATATTATTTTTGTATTGATAAAGGTAGTATGGGTTTCTAGGGTCATTGAATGACAGTGTTTAGACCAGGGAGTCCATGCCTGTGGGGGTAGTAGTTTGCCAGAAGATCCAGACTGGTGAGTGGCATTTGAGAAGCATGGAATCTAGAGATGGAAAGACTATTTGAAAATACATTAAAGAATAAAAAGCTAAAAGCCAGCATGTGTTTCTCAAGTCTCAGGAAGCCCTGATGCAGAAAATCCTGCACTGATGAGAATTTTTGCAGAACTTATTCTTCTGTGAATATTCTTTTAAAAGTTTGCAGTTTTTGCATGCAGTTTTCGTAGAAAAGTAAGAAAACTGCTAAAATTACTCATCAGTTCATTGCAGAACAAAATTAGTGAAGAATCCCTAGCATCTGAATGTGGCTGTCATCGATCACATTAAAACAGGACAAGGAGAAGGGCAAACATTCCAGCAAAGTTACTTCCTTAACTCAGACTTATGCAGCAATATCAGAAAGATGCTCTTAGATCTTTGGATCCAAGTACCACCCAAAAACATTTGCATTCTTAGCCACAGATGTTGTTAACTTACAGTGACCAAAAAAAAACTCCCTCCAAAAATATGCTCCTGACTGTGAAATTCAGCTTCCTGAAATACTTAGGTGTTGCTTTATATAAATCAACTTTTTAGATATCATTATCTACAGTAGATGTTTGTAAGCAACATGCTGATGTCTTGTGAGGATTTAAACCATGAATTTTAAAGCAGAAAACCAAAACATTTGCATTTTTAGCAAGGATGTATGTCAGTTTATAGTGCCCATGGAAAGCCAAAAAGATCCTCCGAAACATGATCTTGACTATGAAATTCAGGTTTTTAAAATACTTAGGTATCGACTTTTTAGATGTTATTGTTGTAGTAGATGTTAATGATGCAGTTGTGAGAGTTTAAATCATGAGTTTTAAAGTAGAAACTAATTGCTTTTAATATGTATTTATATGCTCTTTTAACTGGTACTATTGTGTTTTTAAACTCATGTTATATTGTATTTTAATCTGTTGTTATTCCTTTTGTCAATCCAGAAAAGTCTAGAAAATCATCATCATCATCATCATCATCATCCATGCAGAAGGCAATTTTCACACAGTGGGGATCATCAAGCACAACAGAAATTTTTGCCCATCTCATGAGAAGAGCTCAGAGTAGATATTCAAAAGCCCCATGCAAATGTAGAATCCAGAATAAACATAATTAGTTTATGTGCTGACCTTATTCATCCTTCCTTTTGCATTGATAAATACACTTACTGTAATGAGTTTCACAGATGAACAACAGATTATGTATACATCTTGATATTTTGCAATTTTGATTACCTCTGGACTGGTATCTCTGCTCATAAATTTCTTTCAATTCTGTCAAGAAATAATATGTTACCATCAGTTCTTTTAAAAATGAAAGATAAAGGCATATAGAAACCCCATAGACACAGTTGTCTGAAGTTGGGCGGCTATATCCAACTCCTAAGGGAACGTTTAAGTTAAGGGAAGCAGGAGTGCATGTTTTGGGAAAGGCTAGGAATATTCTCTGACTCATCAGGAATTTAGTATGACAAAAGAAATTCCACCTAAACATCAGGAAAAACATCTTGATTTTAAGAACTGTTCAATGGTGGCATAGACTGTCTTGGGAGGTGGTAAACCCTTGTCATCCTTCCTCTTTATTTCTCATATTTACATGTAATAGTGCTTAAGACATCTAACAACAAAATACAAAATATAAAATATATAAAATACAAAGCACCTAATAGCATTACAGTTTAAACACTGGAAACTAAAATTTAAAAAACCCCACAAGAAATAACTATTAAAAAGTAATTACATACCAGTAAAAAGGGAATAGATGCACCCCTTGAATTAAAAACCAAGACTAGCCACAAATACATTAGATGTCAAAGGCTTGTCTGCACAGAAAGTATATTTTCTAGGCAGTGGAGGAATGACTCAGATGTAAATGGCACGATCTCCCTGGCAGCAGTCTCTCAGAAATGTTACTTTTTATTCACATTTCATGAAATGATATTGTTTTCAGGCTCAGGAAATATCTCATATCTCATGTACATATGTTTGGGCAAGATAATTGCGTTGATGAATCATAATCTCCTAGCATTTAACCGCTGAAAACATGTGTACAGTAGAGCTACACAAATTGTTGTACATCAATGTACATGCACTATTTGAAGTTACAGTTTTGCTTTCCCTTGTATTCACATTTTTAGGCCTTAGTTTCTTTCCATTCCAAATATGTGATGATTGAATTTTGATAAATTCCCAAGGAACAGACAAAAAAATGAAATGTTCACCCATCTGTACTTAACAAATGTAATAGGTATAATTATTCACAGCAAGGTGAAGACCATGTTTTACAGATGAAGACCTCAGACAAAAGAAGTTTCTACCCCACTTCAATACTGATATGGAAAAAAACCAAAGACATTCAAAGTCGTATTTTTAGGGGCTGACCACAGTATGCAGTGCATTTGGGAAGATAATTCTCTTGATTGATGACCAATCATGGCATAACGAGAACAGACACAAAAATTTAGGTTAAATAAGGGTCACTTTATAACACCTATAACCTATTTATATTGAACCTGGGAAGAAGCAAGAAGGGAGGGGTGAGCAACCTGATGCAGTCCCAGCAACCCCCTTCGGTCTTCCTTTGGGAGAAACCCCTAAACTCTGAGGGCAACCCAGCAATTAAGTTGCTCCCCAGTTGGCCATTTACTGGAAGGTAAACCCAGGACAGGCCCACCCCAGATGTAGCTCTCTATAAGTGAGAGCAAATCCCCAAGTTACCTTCAAGGGTAGATTCCTTCATCATCAGCCTTAACAGCTCCTTGTAGTGGCTACATTTTAACAACAGGCTCCCCACCCTTAGACTGTGTTAATCTGTAACAAAAACAATAAAATTTAAGTCTTGAACTCTTGCTTAAACAGTTTACCTTCTCACTCATCCTGAGCTATGAGCCATAGAAAGTGTAATATGTTTGCCTGACAGTCACAATATTAATGCTGTGGGCACCTATTAACACCAGACCTCTCCACACTATTAACCTGTAACAAACAAAAATTGTGATGTGCGAACATTGCTTCTTGAATGACTGTGTATAAGCCTTAAGATTGGAATATCTCAACCTGTCCATTGTTGAATATCCCAAGTCCATAGCCAATACAGTGGGTGATCAGTTTGCCCCAATCTAAAAGTAATTGGTTCCCATTTTACTCTTAGAATCCCAGTAACTAAAGGGGAGGCTCAAGTAGCCAATTCACAGATTAGCATTGGTCCCTCCATAATTTTACTCCAAAACCCCTCATAGTATCTGCTAAACAGCCATGGTCCATAAAACTTTGCTAATCAGTCATAATCCATGCCAGAATCTATTCTGATATTGACTGGATAATCACAGCTGGCTGATCTAAAATCACTTTGGTCATTATCTACAACAAACTGCACCAGTTTTCTCAGAATGGGCTGCATATTGAATTTGCTACAGCATTTATTTATTTATTTATTTATTTATTTATTTATTTCTATGTTGCCTTTTCCCCAGAATGGGACTCAGCACTGTTTGCAAAAGAATCATTTAAAAAGTAGTCCCCAAACATTTTGGACTGCCGCCCCCTTTCCTCTTAGGTGACATATTTCTTGATATTAGGTCTATTGTACATTTTTCTTGATATTAGGTCTACTGTACATTCAAAACAATCAGTCTCACTTGCTGCTTCCTTTGCCATCTGGCCACTCTGGAAGCAGCAACCAAGCAACTGGCTGAGAAGTGATTGAGAAGCCTCTTGCTCCTGCCAGCCTTGTGGCAGAGGTGTCAGTAGGTGGTATAGGGGTGCAGGCCACACCGGGTGACACCATAAGTGGCATGACATCACAACCACCACCCTAGCAATGCCAGTGTTGCTCCCTAAATGTCTTCCTTTTTGGAAGAAATGGGTGTAGCATTAACATAGCTTGTAAGACAGAGGAACTCAGCAGAAGAGATGGCCAGATAGTATGGCAAATGAAGCCTCTCCTTTCTCTACCCACTGTGCTTCAAACACCCTTTGAGAGTGTTTCTGCTTTCCTTCATTCTCTTGATATGTCCTGGCCCCATCTGTGAGATTGTGTACAGCTGCTTATCCCTGTTTTATAACTCAGGCTTATTTAGGCTTCTGTCATATCTTTTCATGAACAAAATTTTCCCGTTCTTGAAAAGCTACAGCAGAAGCCCAGGCTGCAAACGGGTTGCCTGCTGCCCTTCAATGGCTGAATGTGATAAGACCCATCTTTTAAAAGTTACATCCTGCATCTAAGTCACGAGCAAAGGTAATGTGATAATCTCCTATATGCCCACAACAAGATGTATTACCTTGCAAGCTCTGGTTGGATAATAATCTGCATACATATTGTTGCTGAGATTAAGAAAAATATGTCAATTGGTACAGCAGAACATGTCACTTAGTACAGAGGGAAAAAGAAGCAGGCGTGGGAGCCAAAGTATGTCAAAGCCTCCTCTCTCTTTTGAGACCAGAAGGGCACTGCCATCCAGAGGGACAAAGAAGCAGGTTTGGGAGCCCAGGTACATC
>CM034706.1:8513366-8524572 GCA_020142125.1 Phrynosoma platyrhinos
CCTTTGACAATGGAACAGACTGTCTCAAAGGGTGGTGGACCCTTCTATGATGTAAATTTATTTCTTTATTCTTCCTGTCCCTGAAGGGTGGCAGGGAATGTTATTATTTTTCTAGCTCCTCTGTGGAGAATAAATATTTCAATTTGCTCCCCTCACAAATGAAGAATTCCTGACAAATTCCAAAGAATGAGGACTATAAAACATTCAACTGGCTTTCTCTCTTGAACTCTTGTAGTTAGTGGTGCCAACCATAAAAGCTCACTGGCAGTGTCTAACAAGGAAGGATGGCCTTTGTTCATCTTTAGAATTAATTTCTTGCCTCCCTCCACATCTGAAAGGAATAATTCAAATTGTCTTGACTGAGACTCACACAACTAAAATGAATAAATGAGGCGTTGTTGCATTTATAACTTTAACAAAGAAATCAACAAAAGCCAAAACAAAACAAAAATCCTGGATACCAAATTTCTCACTGAAGTGCCCACCCTGTAGCTTCTTTAGCAAATGAAATGTCTACAAATTCTCACACCTCAGTTGGGCAAGTGCCAAATTTCAAAGCTCATAAATACTTGAGCCAAGCATCAAGAAAACCTAAAATCAGGTATGTTTTATGAACACCAACAAGCTAGACCCTTCTTCTTGTATGAGATATTTAAACAGAGGTTGGATGGTCATCTCTGAGGAGTGCTTCAGTTGTGTATTCTTGTATGGCAGGGGTTGGAATAGATGACCCTTGTGGCACATTCCAGCTCTATAATTGCAGCATTTTATGATTTTTTTTTGAGACAGGCTTATATGACCTCCTGATCTTCATTTCTGAGTCCAATATCAGTTGTACCCAGTTTAGTATAATCACCACTACTCACACTATAATTCCATAAAGAGAAAAATAATCTATTGTACGTAAAGCAGAGTGCAAAATGGTGCAAAATGGCTGACGCTACCTGCCAAGTGCCAAGCTCACATTACATGATGTAGATGAGAAAGGCCTGAATCCTTTTGATTAGTTTTAGGGCTGATGCAGATGGCCCCTAAGGGGAGGCTCTGTACCACCCTGTGAGTGCTGGATCGGGGCTGCAGCAACCACATGCCACGGCCCCAATCTAGCTTTTTGCCAGTCCAAAAAGAGGTGAGAAATGCTGCTCCTTTTAGGGGCAGCAAAAAGCCAGCCTTAGCACCTCTGCCACAATTCTTTTGTGTCCCTTTGGCACAGCGTGTCTACAGACTGTGCCAATGGGGTGCCCTGACACCATGCGCCATGCGGTCAGGCACGCGGCATGATGGCAGCATTGGGGCAGAGTCGGGGTGGCCAGCT
Organism: Phrynosoma platyrhinos; assembly: GCA_020142125.1. Lineage (NCBI taxonomy): Eukaryota > Metazoa > Chordata > Lepidosauria > Squamata > Phrynosomatidae > Phrynosoma > Phrynosoma platyrhinos. The sequence continues at coordinate 8,514,682 of CM034706.1, forward strand.
TGTGTTTGCCCCACCCCAACTCCACCCCCAGGCTGGCCCTTTTGGCCGGTCTGTATCGGCTCTTAGTTAGAGCTGACAAGTTTAATCCATTGTCTAGTAGTGAGCTAAGATATAGGTAAATGCTATTGATTCAGCTGATCAACTCTAGTTGAGTACCAGTAATAGGTCAAAAAATAATTTCTTTTTATGTACTATATATAAGTGACTATAGGTGAGCCAATCACAGGTTTTTCTTGACAAGATTTATTCAGAGGGAGTTGGTTGTTGCCTTCCTCTGGGGCTGAGAGAATATGACTTGCCCAGGGTAACCCAGTGGGTTTTCACAGCTGAGCAGGGATTTGAGCCCTTATCTCCCAGATTCTAGTCCAACACTCCAACCACTGAACCACACAGGCTTGCTAAGGCATGAGTACTAAGGCAAACAGAACTTTGTGAACAGAAATATAAGTGAAGATAAGTCTGAATCTGAATATTCTTCTGTGATGAGATTCAGGGAGCCAACATGTGTAGTGGTTTGATTATTGGACTATGACTCTGGAAGCCAGGGTTCAATTCCCAGCTCAGCTGTGAAATCCACTGGGTGATCTTGGGCAAATCACACTCTCTCAGCTTCAGAGGATGGCAATGGCAAATCCCTCTAAAGAACTTTCCCAAGAAAACTCTGTGATAGCTTCACCTTAGGGTCGCCATAAGTCAGAAATGGCTTGAAGGCACACAACCACAATAAGGTCTGAATTTGAATATTCTTGTATGATAAATATTTACGAATTCTGTGCTCTTTGTAAAAATATTCCTGGAGAAAGGAGTCTGAACTCCATCATGTGCAAATGCATTTACAAAGACTCTATGCTTACTTCTCTTTGAATCCATGCAGATCAAGGTGTGGATTGTGTGTAGATTTCTGCTCCAACCTCTCCATGGTTAATAAATCTACATAGAGACATGAGAATTACACTACTGGTTATTTTAGTCCACTGCTTCCTGCAATGACTTGAAAGCCTTCTCAAATGTTTACTGAGACTTTCTTATCCCCTTAAATGATGCCTTCTTAAGTGAAAACTTCAGAGATTGAACTGGTGACTGTTTACATGCAAAACCTGTGTGCTTCTTCCATTGGGCTATGCTACCTTCACTACCACTAGTCAAGCAAGTACTTAATCTTAAAATGAAACATACCTGTAAAGAGCTATGGATCAGCAGCCTTCAGATATAGTGAGTTGGAGACATCAAGCGGTATAGTATTCCTGTGATGAATAAACACTTTGGCCTGAAACAGACTGGCCAAATAGAGCAGCTTCTGGCCACTTCGGGAGCATGGCATTTAGACGTGCTACATGAAATACAGTTCCTGATAAGGCAGTAGGGAAAAGCTGCCAACTATGTTCAGCAATAGAATTTTATTATAACTTTTGTATCACCATGTTTACTGTGGTTAATGGAACCATTTTGATTTTCAAAGTGTTAGCCAATGCCTTCTGGTCCAACAATACAACAACAAATTTTGTTGACAACGCTAAACTTGCAATCAGGTGCTTCTGTGGATTAAAAACCACTTCTTCAGTTTGGGGATTCTCTTTGAGAGAAAGCTAGAGGTAAGCTTGATAAGACAGGTAATTTTTCTCAGGCAAACTTATTATAGCAATCTTTCCACATTGCCTTCCATTTATATTTAAGGAGGTTATTTTGAAACCACTGAGTGCCTATTTATGTATTTATTTATCATATTTATACACAATAGTACTCAAGACAGCTAACAGCAAAATACAAAATATACAAAATATAAACTATAAAGCACATAACAATATTGCAATTAAAATATTAGGAACCACACATTAACACACACATCTTAGCAAGAAATAAATATTAAAGAGTAATTATATGCCAGTAAAAAAAAAAAGAGAATAGAAGCACCCACCAAATTAAAAACCAAGATTATCTGCAAATGCATATGTCAAAGGCCTGTCTGAGTAGAATATGCATTTTCTGGGCAGTGAAGGCATCACACAGGTAGAAGTGACATGATCTCCCTGTACAGGTTTCCTTGATGTTGAAGCCATCTAACAAAACACTTTATTTGAACATTTTTAATGGCATCTCCCCCCTTCTAACAATTATCCACCTTTTGATCCAGTTAATCTTGGCACAGGATAGCAGCCTTCAATGTAGTGCCATCTAGATGGCATGGGCTACAATCACCATTGTGCATGTTCATTGACTATGCTGGCTGGGGGTTAATGTCTGAAGCTGATGAAACTTTCTGGGACTTGATGGTCTTGAAATGGTGGGACATGTCACCTAAAATATCTGGTAGGCACAAGGTTTCAGGACATATGCAGACACAACAATAAGAACATTTCTCTCTTAAGACATCAGCTATCCATTGAAATAAGTAGCCAAGCCACAGCCTATGCCCCAAGATGCTTCACTACTTCACCCTGTGGGGTTATGTTACACAACACTTACACTGAATACCAATGAATATGGATCAATGTTTAAGATACATGACTGACAACCCACTGTGCAACTGCAATGTGAAACCTGCAAAGGCAATCCCCATTCACATGCTACTTTGTGCACTTTAATGTGGTACTGAATGCACAACACTTCCACATGTACAAATCCACTTATAGTACCATCAGCTAAATATGATCATTGCACATTGTCTTCTCAGTGATTCTGCATCTGTAGCACAACATATGCCTTTGCCAGTCTATCAGTCCAGTCTATCAGTCCACAAAGGTAACTGTCCATATGCAGGTTAAGACTGAATTTTTATGCATATCCTAATTCCAAAATTTATATTGGTCAAAAACAGCTGCATGAAGCATAGCTCAGTGCTATTCATATTTACTTGGAAGAAACTAGAGTGCCTTGTTAGAACTAGAATGACAAAGTTTGATGCTTTCACCTCTTTGAACAATCATAGTTTACATTCAGAGGTCTCCATTTCTTCTGATTGGTCTTCCTCTTCCTTGAAAACCTTCTGGAGTATTTCTTTCATGGTCTTTCTAGTTGTGCTCATCTTTTGTCTCCCAACCAAGAAGTAGATCAGTGGGTTAATGCTACTGTTTATGCATGCACACAAGTATCCATAATGAACAAGATTGGGGTGTATAGCATGAACAACATAAATGGTAAAGTAAAAGGCATTCAGTGGAAAAGCCAGGATCAGGAAAAAAATAAGAGTTAGCAGAATTGCGAGTAAAAGTTTTCCTCGCCTCTGTTGTTTTGATATAAAGTAGACTTTGATGAATAAGGTCAGACTGGAGATAGTCATCAGTGGGAGGCAAAGCACAGCATTTACTATAAATTGGTACATCATGGGGGAATTGCCAAAGCCTGTCGTAAGAATGAGAGTGAAGTGAATGGCACAGAGGATGAAGGAGATGGCCCATATTAGGACAGACACAGTGGTGAACCAGTGTGCTGGCCGGTGACATCGGTACCAAACTGGGAAGAGGACAGAGATACATCTGTCAATGCTGATAACAGTCAGTAGAAATTGACCTGCACTGTACATCAGTAGGAAGATAGTTTGGAACAATTCATATGGAAAGCCACAATACAAGTGTGACACAAGCCAATTTATTTCTATAATCAGTTCAATGGTGACCAAGCCAAAGTCAGCAATGGACAAGTTTAGGATATAAATGGTGAAGGTGTTCCTCTTACTGGAGCCAAGCAGGTGGATGACAATTCCATTCCCTAAAATCCCCAAAACACAAAACAGCATAGTGAAGATGGCAAAAACAAGCACACCTTCATCCAGTCCTGGATCTGAACAGATGGCACTGTTATTTGGGGTTTCATTAAATTTTCCATAATGTTTGTTTACAGCATCAAAAGTGGACAGGGGTGTCATACTGAAATTGGCCATTATGTTCAATCTTTGCTTATAGGGTTCTTTTGACAGAAAAAAATTCTGTTGGAAGAAAAAAACAGAGATCAAATTAGTGGGGGGTTTTAATCATGGAGATAAACCAGAAAGATGTGGCTGTAATGTACAGCCTACTATTTCTTTTTTTCATGTATTGAACAAGTTTGAAAAATCCATCACTGATATGGATTTATGTGTCAAACAAAACACTACATGGATTGCATAACAGGCTACCTAAAGTAGCCATATTTTGTATTCACAAATTTTTATTTTGTATTCACACAGGGCCTTGATCCTGAATGAACCCACCATGCTCAGATAGGGGGGTCTCAAACCTTCTCCACAAGATTATTTACCCCCTAAATTCAGCCCCCCAAAATGTACACTCAATATTTCAATCAAAGAGAACCACCAGAAGTCAAAGCAGGCCCACCATGGTAGAGAAAGTCATGATAGAGAAAGTGGGAAGCAGACTGGTTTCCTTTATTCACTTTTTGTCCTTCTCTTCTGGTTTGTCCCCAAATGGCCTCAGAGTCCACCTTTTTCAGGAAGAGTATCTGCCTCCACTAAAACTCCCTTTTCTCCAATATAATTCCTTATGTACCTGCCCAGCTGTCTGTGCACATTAGTGTGGCTTGATAATTTGGTCATAAACAAAGAAGGCATGGTACCAGAGTTAAAACAATACATTTCATTTTCACTCACTGTAATGAAAAGCATCCATTGCAATGGTTTGCAATGACATTTCTTCTTTATTTTTAGATTACAGTGGTTAACCACTAGACAAATTAGAATATGAAACTAACACATGACATAGAACCTAGGGAAACCTTATCTGGATAATCTCACCAGTTTAAGTCCTAGGCAGAAGCAAATCTTTTTCAGTTAATTCAAATCATTTGTCAGGCCAGTCTGCAGATTTCTTGCTTCTAGTACACTTCCTGTTTCCTCCTTAAGAGGAATTAAGTCTTAGCATATGATGTGGGATAGAAACGAAAGAGGTTTATTCATATAATGAGATTCAGAATGAACACAAACAGGTTAGCAATAAATTAACAGTACCCATCAGATTAGCTAAGCTTCAGATAATTACTGAGAAAATGCTGATCCTGCTATCTACCTGGCATGGTTGATGCCATCCAAGCTTTGAGCATGTCTCTAACCAGAGAGTGTGTTCAACTGTTCTTCTGATTAAGGAGCAATCACAGCAATGGCTATAGAAAATAAAATAATGTTGAAACTGTAATGCCAAGGTAGGAAAACTCTCCAAGGGTGCTAAGCTAAGCTAGGCTAAGACAGGGCTAAGATAGTTTTACATTTGCAGAAGGGAGATAATAAAGAGGAGGAGGAGAGAAAAAGTGGAAAGACCCCAAAAATATCAATTTACATCTTAGGTCTAATCTGCACTGCAGAATTAATGCAGTTTGACACTGCTTTAACTGCCATGGCTCAATGCTATAGAATTCTGGAATAGTTTTGTGAGATATTTAGCCTTTCCTGTCAGAAAGCTCTGGTGCCACAACAAACTACAAGGTTTCTTCAGAGAGGGTTTGCCATTGCCAACCTCTGAGGCAGAGAGACAATGACTTGTCAAAGGTTACCCAGTGGGCTTTTATGTTTGAGCAGGGAATTGAACCCTGATCTCCGGAGTCGTAGTCTGACACCCAAACCACTAAACCATGCTCTCTCTCACTCAGAGAGGTTAGGATAAGTCAATAATACAGGAGACCACTTTATGTCACTGAAACACAATTCAATCCTATCAGTGTTCTCTAAGACATATTTAACTCTTTAAATACTGGGTATTGTTGCAATTCAACAGGTATGAGTGTGATTATGTATTTGTGATTGTCCTCACCTTGAATGTATGTGGAGGAAGCCAAGAGAGAACTGAGTTGACACTAGGCCAATTGGAGCTGCATAACTCCAATCCCCATTCAACCTAGACATACTGGAAATTACTCAGCTCCACTCTGTCCTTAGTCCAATTTTATGCAAGAACTAGGACAATGTCCCTGCTCTGAAAACCTCAGCTATTGCATCAAAGTGGCTACCTTTGTTAGAGGCTCTTCCCTTCCACTGAGGCATCACTCCTCACCACAGTGCAATAGAGAGCCTCTCTTCATCCCACTGACATTCTTTTGGAGACCCTCTTCATGCAAGAAAGGAATTATTTCCTCCTACCTTACCTTTTAAAAAAGAACCAAAAAGAACCTCCAGGGAACAAGTAGGAGTAAAGTCACCAAGAAGCGCCAATTGTTAGAAGAGCTCTTCTTTCTTGACTCCAGTCTGAAGGTGCCTGGGGTTTCAGGAACAAGAAATTACATTTAAATGGCTGATCCATTTAATCCAACCCATCTTCACATTTGTGTACTTGCTGCTTTCCTTGTAAAATTAACCAACTGATGAAATAGTTGTCACCAGGAATATATATATATATATTTTCTGAATATGGAACAAATATAAATATAAATCCTTTATTTTCCTTTACTCATCTAAACCTATCACAGATAATTCCACCTTAGACGTATCATTACACCTCCAATGTATTATTAAACATTTCCAGTTCTTGTTGAGGTTTATTAGTTTATATAATGTTCATTTTCAACCATCATATTATTTTCTGTTTGTCCTATTGTGTTTGCCATATATATTGGAGTGAACTAGTGTGGAATTTATCTGTGATAGGTTTAGATGACTAAAGGAAAATAATTTATGTATAGTATGCCTTATTATAAGTTAGATTTAATATTTATATTTGTTCCATATTCAGAAAAAGATAATCATTTGATATATGTTTATAATACTATATAGTCCATATAGTATAAACTATTTATTAGATAATAAATTGTAGAAGGCTGAGCCTAACATAATGCCCAACACTGAATATTATCAAGAAAAAATAAGTAACAGAACAAATAGAATCAACATTTGAAGGGTAGGAATTAAAATTAATATATATTATTGCAATTATTTTTGGTCTATATGGCATATACTGGTGTGATATTCATATTGGTATCAACAAGAAATATTTCTGTTCTATATGGCATATATTTTTAAAATTTCTATTTTTCAAAAACTTTAATTAAAATAATAATAAAGAACATGAAAATGAGCAACATAATTAAATCGTCTACTTTAGCTCCATTTGGGTGAGGATAGAATGAGATCTAAGAGGTTCAGCATAAACCTTCAGAATAAAGTTTCCTTCACAGAGGTGTGTGTGTGAGAGAGAGAAAGTAAGGGGATAGCACAAAAGAGGAAAATGTGGTATAAAAGCAGGAAACATTTCAGGACTAGAATGTCTTACCTTTTGCAAATCTCAGATAGTTGACCAGAAGTTGAAATAATCAGGACTGAAATGTTCTCCTTCTGGATCTCAATCATTATTTTATCTCTGAACTTGAAAGATCTTGCCCATCCAGCATAGAATGCACAAGCTTGAACAGAGAATACCAGAGAGGTGCTTTCTGTTTGCTTAGCAGATTGGAATAGATCTATTTCATTCACTTCAACAGTGGATACAGAGAATTTCCCCTGCTAGGAAATGTATGCAGCTTCCTTCTTCTTCTTTTCTTGTAATGGTCACTGCCAGGAAATGTGAGCAAAGTTGTTGACACTTAGATCACTGTATAGTATGCATAAGAGTTGTCTAAGTAGTGAGAAAACTTTAAGGCTGTGGGATTTGTTTATTTTTCTTAAGAAAACAAACCTCTGAGGTCCATTATTTAAAGTGGAGGTAATAATAGCAATTTGGAGGATGGAATCAGATCCAATATATTGATGGAGAGTGCTTGTGAACAGAGATCCCTGTGATATCTGCCATGGATTCTGCTAAAACTGAGTTTTCTATGTTCCAAAGGGACAGATTCATTGCTGACATCTCTCTCTGTCTCAGGATGAAGGATTTTTTTGTATCTTAATAATGTTCAGAGATATTTTCATATATAGCTGCACAAAATATTGCATCACTTTTGAAAAACCCCATCCAAGAGGGGAAAGTGCGTGCTGTTGCCAGCCAGTGTTACACAATGGTCCATCAACAACAGTTATCATCACCACTTTCCTTCTTTAGCTATGCAATTCCCCCCCCCCATCATATAGGCTGAGTGCACATACAGATACACACACATACAGTGTAAAAAAAGGTAATACCCTTCGCAGTCCAATATCAAAGAATATCACAAATCACAGAATATGAGATAGATGGAAGAGACCTCACAACAGGAATCTGCCATGAAAGTATACTTGAAAAGTAAGCATGCTATTATAATCAGACAAAAATCATCAGACAATTTTTTGAAAAATTGGGATCCATTTTTTCAATTTCTTCAAAAGAAATGGGGGATGACAATATAAGCAGCTTTTGAATTTTGAAGTATGCAGAAACTGTTTAACCATGTAAAGACATGGGAAGGAGTAAATGTAGAGAAAACTGATTAAGAAGTACACAAAAGATACATATCCATGTCTTAGTTATGGATGTGTGGGAAGTCATGTATATAAGCATGGGGGGGGAGGAGTAACACATTTGTGTTTTGTTGATCGATGCTGTCTCAGTTTATGTCTCTGGTTTATGTTTTTCATGTATAAACTCAGTAAAAAGTATTGGCAAAAAAAGAGAGTGAACATCCAAACTTCTGTTTCAAGGCTCATATGAAGAAGAGTGCGCCATCTTCAAAGGCAGTCTGTTCACTGTTGAATAGTCCTTAACATCAGGAAATTCTTCCAGATGTTTAGTTGAAATCTCTTTTCCTGTAATCTGATCCAATCTGTTTGGGTCCTGTCATCTGGAGTAGCAAAACAACAGCAACCAATCAACTAAACACAAATAAGCAAGCTTGCTCCATCTTCCATTGAGCAATATTTCATATATCTTCTCTCTCTCTCTCTTTCTCAGTCCCTCCTGTTATTGCTTATGTTATGCTATTGTGTCATACTTTGGATTGGCTTGTGAATGAAGAAATAACTGAAAGAAGTGGAATGAGACACATACGTTGTGGAATGAGGCATCCTACATTGTGCTTACATAGTGTAAATGTGCACTCACATGGTTACACAGTGGTTGTGCTACTCGTACAAAACCTTTCTGCTGAATACCAGCAGTGTGCAACTACCCATGTATCTACCAATGTGCTTGCTTATTTTCCCAGTGTGCAATGGGAAATTCACCCTGTTTCTCCCCAATCCCAGCATATATATTGGTACACTGAAGGCACTGACAAGTAGTTATATAGTTATATCCAGGTATATGCAACTGCAAGGCTGAAATCTTGTTGGTTGGTTCTTACTAGACTAGACACACTCAATTTTGAATGGCAAGTCAGCACATATTCAGCAAGTCCACTCTATCCAGGGACAAAGAATAGGATTTAGGTCTATGTGCAGTAGTTATCCTTGAAGAAATCCAATTATGCAACCATGAACTGATTGTGTCTATTGTACAAAACACAATAGCATATGTAAGCTAACACAAAAGCATATGTAAGTAAACTTACACAGGTCTATGACACCAACAGGATTCTGGCTAATGTGATATTGTTCATACCCTCCCTCACTATTTCAGTTGGAAGATACCACAAGGGTCATCCAGTCCAACTTTATGTCATACAGAAATACACAAAGCACGCCCTGTGACAGATGGCCATCTAGTTTCCTTTTAAAGAACCTCCAATGAAGGAGACCCCACTACACTCTGAGACAGCATATTTCACTGTTGAACAGCTCTTACCATCAGGAAGTCTGTCCTAATGTTTAGGTGGAATCTCTTTTCCTGTAACCTGAGTCTATTGTTCTGTGTCCTAATCTCTGGAGCAGCAGAAAACTAGTTTGCTCCATCCTACATATGTCATTCCTTCAAATATAGAAACATGGCTATCATGTTATATCTTAACCTTCTTTCCTCCATGCTGCACATACTCAGCCCCCTAAGCTGTGCATCATAGGGTACGGTTTCTAGGCCTTTCACAATTTTTGTTACCCTCCTCTGCACATGCTTCAGCTTATCAATATCT
>CM034706.1:8524672-8537884 GCA_020142125.1 Phrynosoma platyrhinos
CCAGCTCAAAAAGGTTGCCTACCCCTGATCTAGACACTACACTCTTATTGATGTAACCTAGGCTCATATTGGCTTCTTCAGCTACTGTATCACACTGTTGACTCATATTCAGCTTGTGGTCTACTCAGACTTTTAGATCCCTAGTGCCCATTCCCACTACACAAGTATAGTACTTTAACTGCCATGACTGTTTCTTATGGAATTCTGGGATTTGTAGTTCAGGGAATCACTAGAGCTCTCTGGCTGAGAATTTTTAATACTGCTCACTAAACTTCAAATTTCAGGATTCCATAAGATGGAACCATATTGATTAAAGTGGAATCATAATACTATAACTCCATAATGTGAAAGAGACCCTCCTCCATCCTATGAGCCAGAAACAGGGATGATCTGCATGTAGAGGTACAAAAACAACAACAACAAAACTTCTGTGTTGTACCAAATCAGGAGATATGTCTATAAAGAAACACAATAAAATTGTTCTGCATATGCAGAGTACATTGGAAGATATTATTCTGAAAACTCCTTAAGTTCTGGGCCAAACTGAATAAAAATAATGCTGAAGGAAGGCTGTGGAATCTGAAGCTGGAAAAGCTGCTTTTTGATTACAACTTTTAGAACCAGACACCATTCCCAAATAACATTTTTCTAAACTTTGGGTGGAATGGAACACAAAGAATTAGAGGAATGGGTGTGTCCTAGAAAAAATATGGAAATTTCTGAAGTCTAAGCACTGGTTTTATTATTCTAATTGGTTCCCTCAGCGGTAGGGAAAAGAAGATGTCATTTTCTGACTTGAGAAAGAAAGATCTTCCTCTTTTCTGAGATGCACTTTTGCAACCAAGAGAAAGTGGAGGAAGGCTGAAAAGAGGAAGGAAAAGTATCCATTTCCTCTAAGTATATATAGAAAGGAACCATATCCTGTGGTTCTGTTCGGAGGACAGACCTAAGAATGAAAAACAATTTGGTGATTGGTACTGATGAGTTCAAAGATTTAAAAATGGGAATCATGAAGTTCCTAAAATAATTTCTGAAAGATAGTTCTTTTTGGACTCGTTCCCACTTACATTTAGCTCAGTTTTGCAAATCACTTTCACCAACCTCATTCCCAGGTTGGTGAATCAATTCCAGTCCATGCGTAGTTCCCACTGTGGAAGCGGGTCTTTTCTTTATTCATTTCTTCTTTAGCACAATTATCATTCCCATTAGTTTGTGTACCTTCAAAATGCCTGTCAATCACCTAGGCATCATCGGTGATACAACCAGCAACACATTCAAGAAAACATGGGAGTGAGTCATGGGTGCCGTCTTATGGAATCCATCCCTCATTAGTATCCCATCCCTCACTAGTTTTTGGGGAAATCCACCATTTCCCCCCTCTCCTTTCCCAGGACCCATCCTACATCCTAACCTTTGGTCCAAGAGGAATTCCAAAATGCTGTACATTCTGAACTTGACTAGGAAGCATGTCCTCCAAGTCCTGCAAGGCTGGGAGGGGAGGGCACCACCCTATGTCCTCCAAGTCCCCTGGGATGCATGCAGTCATGGGTGTCATATGGAGGAATCTCTCCTGGCTGAGGTGCTGCCCTCCAGCTTTGCAGGACTTGGAGGACATGGGAGTTGAAGTGGCGCCCTCCCAGTCTTGCAGACTTGGAGGATATGCTTCCTATAATTTTGGGAATTATAGTTTTGGGAGATATTTAGCCTTCTCTGTCAGAGAGGTCTGATGCCACCATAAACTACAATTCTCAGGATTCCCTAGCACTGAGCCAGGGAATTAAAGCAGTGTCAAATAGGATTGTTTCTGCAGTGTGTTTTGGACCCCTGTTCCATTAGTTGGAAACTTGTATTCTCCCTTTTGTGCTTCAGCAAATTTCTGTCACTATTTTCTTTTCAGTATTGGAGCCTCAACAGAAATCTGTCCCTTATAATACTATGATTCTGAAGTATATTTTAGCAGTTCCTGTTGAAATGTTATGATTTAGAGAAGCTGGTAAAGGGAAAGTTTTTACTGAACAGGCAGTTTACTCAAAAAAAAGGGAAGAAACTTTTTTCTCCCATTAAAGTCACTATTGCTTTTGGTTTTGAGTGTCTGTCTCCACACACACTTTAAGTAGCCTTTTTAAGATGGCAATACTTTGGAACTCATGTTTGACTCAATTGTCATTAGTTCCTCTGACTATTTCTTGATCCTCATGCTGTACACATATATGTAACATATACATGAAACCTCTGGGAAAAGTTGTCCATATTCTGGAGATTCAATGCCAGCAATATATTGATGTCCAGCTCTGTCTCTCCCTTTCATTTAAATTCAAGGATTTTTTTTTCTCTCAAGGTGAGTAATGGACTGGATGAGGAAGAAAACATAGAAGCTTGAGCCATGTAAGAGGTATTATATATTAAGAGAGATCAGAGAATATGTGTTAAACCTGTACTGGATGCAGCTACATTTCCTCTGAAGATAGAGGTTTGCAGTTTGAGCACACTGATGGATTCTGCTCTGAACCTGGATAGCTATACAAATTTAATCTAGTGTACCAGTTGTGTTCATTCCTAGAGATGAACCATATCTGACCATATGCAGGGACAGCTGTGTTGGCCATGTAGCAAATTCAATAAAAAATCCATCAAACAGTGATACATTTATTGACCACCCAAAATGCACAATATACTTGTTGTAAGCTTTCGAAGCTCCACTGGCTTCTTCATCAGGCAAGATGTTACAAACCAAACAGGAGAAAAAAAATTAGAGATGTTAGTCAGATGCCTAAATTTTGATGTTTCTGTCCTTAGTTAATATGGTAAGTGGGGGGTAACTTTTGCAGGCTGGTCCCTCCTCCTTCTGTCCATGTGGCTATTGGGAGATTTGCAAAGACCAGGAAATTTAAAGTCCATTTACATCTCAACAAGGACCCCTCTCTGGCCATAATGCTATTTTATCTGGTTTATCATGATGCACTTTACTAAGGATGAAAAGAATATCTCAAAATACTAAAACAAACAAACAAACAAACAAAAATCATACTTGAGAATTCCTGCTGAGAAGACTCATAGGTTGATGAGAATCTTTGAGACTCTTTCTGTGCAACATACAATTATGATTGTTGAGCATTTTCTGCACAGGAAGCAGCTTTTTCTGCACAGAAAATATTTTTTTATGTGAAAATCATATTTATGTACAGGAAAAAAACTGTTTTCTATGCAAAAGCTGCTGCTTGGTGTGCATAACAACCATGTGAGAATTTTGCATACAATAAGTCATGAATTACAAACAGGCTTCAAAAACTGCATGTTTTGTTAAAAGTCTTTCTTACAATGGGAAGAAAATTACTAAAATTACTCATTGTTTGCTTTAAGAAGAAAATTAGTGACAAATTACATCCCTACACTCTACATGGCTATCTTGCAAAAGTACTTGAAAATTTTAAGCAGTTAGTTGCACAGCTAAAAGTTACTCTTCAGAACTTGCTAAATACTGTACCATGATAGTTAATCTGACTTCTGTCTCTAGTTTCTTCATCCTGTTAGGAGAGCAAATGTTATGAATGTTCCTGATGATTTAAAAATAATCATAAGGTGATTTGGAAACAAGAGGAAATGAATATGTGGTTGATGAACACCTCTGAGTTACAGAAAGTAAAAGAGATATTCATGCATCTGTGACCTCTCCTTCTTTCTCAGTTTGCCCTGATTTTTTCCCCTGATTCCAACCTCAAGCAGCTGTAGGATTTCACAACCTTTCCATTCTTAAATACCCCTGCATAGTCCACACTGCATTTTGGGGTCCTCATCTTTTGATATATTTGGAGCTAGCATGGTGTTTTTTGTTTGTTTATTAAAAACAGAGGGATCCCTGACCTTTCAGGAACAATAAAAGGACAGGTTCCCAGGAAAAGAGTAGTCGCTTCCCTAGGCATGTGGAAATCCAAGAAACAAAGCTATCAACTTTTGTTAAAACTATCAACCAGTCTTGTAAACCACCTAGATTGGTTCGCCACAGGGCGGTATATAAATAAAATTTATTATTATTATTATTATTATTATTATTATTATTATTATTATTATTATTATTATTATTATTAACCAGTCCAAAATCCTTTTGTAGATTCCTGGGACAAGCCATTTAGCCTTTTTTTTTAAAACCTGGCTAGATAGCCCATCACCTAGGGCTACTTTTAAGATATAAATGTGTCTCCAAAACTTACCAGCTGCATATACATGCCCACACTGTGTGTGTTTTGTGTCACCCTCAGACCCTTCCCCATGTGAGTCACTCCAACCTCCCACAATCTTCTCTTTGGATAGGTAAAATATAACTCCTTTGCAACCCCTAAAACTACACTATCTCCTTTTCACTTTTCCATTTCTGTATGCTGAACCCTGGCTACTCCTCTGGGATTTCTATTTCCATGTCTGATTGGAGTCTATGCTCAGAATTCTGAGCATGATTTTGCTTGAATGGGAAATTCTATGTTCCTATAGTTGCTGAAATCTTTTGTGTCTCCCTTTTACTGGATGGGGATGAATATTGACTACTTCCATGGCCACTGTTTTCTTTTCCATATTTGTTGACATATATTAATTCACAGTAGAATTGATTCTGTCTATGTGGGCTGTAGCAATTTGATTGGAATATCATCTGTTCCTTGTGATGTATTAGGTCTTAGAAACCGCTTTACTGAATTGAGAATGTATGTAACAGGACACCAGCAATGAGTGTCCAATGAGAATCAGGACTGATGCACAACAGTATGCAATGCACATATATATATCACACACTAACATGTATTGCACACTGATGTATATTGGGCATGTTGCCAGCTTTGCTACATAGTAACATAATAGCTGCCCCCTACTAGATATGGGTATTACATAACAGTGCAATTCTAATTCCTGCAGATGTAAACCCACTTACGAAGATTTTATCTCAACAGGATTCCAGCAGTCAAAAAGTTAGGAGACTGTAAGTCCAGTTTACAATCTTGTAACTACAGAACAGGAGGCCAGCCAGTTTCTAAGTGATTGCCATGATCCTCACAAGTCTTACAAGGAGAGCACACAGTGTAGATAGTTTTAGCCTTTTAAATGGAGTGGGACTCATCCCCCAGAACAGCAACAGGTTTTCACACAAGATATAATAATAATTTAATTTTTTAAAAAGTGATGTGGAAAAAAGCTAAAATTCATTAAGTTGTATATTTGTATAATTATAAGTTGTATAATTTATAGTTTTGTTAAATATGTGGGTTTAATATACAGTTAAGCTAATTCTACAGAAGAGGGTAGAATTAGAGCAGAAGGGAGGATATTACCATAGCAAAACATTTATTGGTTGGCTTGAGAGCTTTAATGGGCAATGTTTTGATTGCATAGCGAGTCTCTTTTTAGACAGTCAGTCTGCTTTAGTATTTCTTTTTTAAAAGGGTGGGGAATGTAGTGCGATACCTTTAAGACTAAATAATTTATTCAGCAGAATGTTCCATAGATTCCTGGTTGTTTTTTTTCCACTCTCCTGCATATGCAGAATTGGACTTCAGTTGACAAAAGCTTATGCTAATGTTAATTAATCTTATCTCTTAATCTTTCTGTTGATAGTGTTGCATTGTTCATAAGCCAGTACTCTGTTGTTTCACATAAGTGTTTGTCTTCGTTACTTATAAAATCTGAATTCCCCCTCCCAACCTCACTACATGCTGTTTACATTGCATAGGTTAATTTGGGTTTCAAGTCCTTGCCCTGCATTAAGAAAACTTATCTTTTGCTCTGGATGCATCATTTTTCAGTGCTTTCCCAATGTAAATCTATACAATGCACAGTATTTCTGATTTTTTTATTTAGTTACTGTCTAATTTCACTTTGCTAAATAAATAATGCTGCCATAAAATTTAATTATCCTAGGGCATTTTTGATAGGACATATTCAGAATCATGAGAGCCAGTGTGGTGTAGTGGTTCAAGTTTTGGAATACGATTCTTTTAAAAATACTTTTTATTTATTTCCAACGTTTTAAGAAACAAAAACAAAATAAAAACAAAGAAAAGACAGTTTGTCAGTGACATCATCAAATATAGTAGTCCATCCATAAATTTATACCTTTGCCACTCAATAATACAATATCAACTTTGTTAACATTTACTTCCTTATTTCTTCTAGCTCTGAATAATGTACTAATTAAATTTGATTGTGCTTTCTATAATTCCTTGTTATTTGATTCTATATTGGTATATTATCACATTTACCTTTTACCAATTTCTGTAATATGAATTCAATCAATATCTATAAATCATTAACTTCTTGTCTGTTTGCTATCTATTTGGCTACTCTAAAGCAATACCCATAAAGTACCCCTTTTTTTCTCTTACAAATCTAATCAAAGGTTCTCAATATTATTTAAAGCCACCCAGTAGTTTCTTTTTAATCAAATGAGATATTTTATCCTTTTCCATGTAATCAGGTAGTTTTAATAGCCAGACGTTTATATCCAGGAGATTATTACTTTTCCAAGGGAATGCATATACTATTCTCGTGATTATCATGTGGAACAGTAGTTTCCCATGTTTCCTTTCTAAATTTACATCATCAATCACATTGAGTAAATGGATCTACCCATCCATTTATTTTAACTATATTTTTATCAAGCAATGTATCATCGACCAATACTTTTTAGCCCTTTCACATTTCCAGCAACAGTGGAAAAATGTGCCAATCTTTGCTCTACATTTATAACAAGTATTTTTAATTTTTTTTTGTTCATTTAAGCTAATTTATATGGAGTTAAATACCATCAAAATTGCATCTTTATTAAATTTCCTTTCCAGTTATAACTCATGGAATATTTTATCCTTTTCCCCCCAATTTTCCCCCATTATGCCAACTGAATACTTTGTCCCAAATCCTCTGCCCATCTAATTATAAAATCTTTTATAGTTTCTTATTCTAAGTCATATTAAAATAACAATTGGTACAGATGTGAAATTTCATGGTTATTTTCAACAATTATCTTCTTGAATTCATTATCTGCTTTCCCAATACCAAATAGTTTCATATATTGGTTAAATCTTTCTTTCATACATTGATATAAAAACCAATTACAATTATATTCCTCATCAATTAACTGTTTCTGTTTTCATTATTCTTCGATTATGCTCTAATTTGGTTATATCAGCATACGTGGGCCATTAGTTACATTGTAACTTTTCATTTTTGAACATTGTTTCATTTATCCCTGCTAAGGGTTTGGTTAAATGTAAAAAAGAAATGGTGTACCAAAATACCAATGTGGGTATCAATAAATGAAGTAATGGACTACGATACTGAAGAATAGAGTTCAATTCCCTGCTCAGCCATGAAGTCCACTGGGTGACCTTGGGCAATTCGCATGCTCTCAGCCTCAGGGATTTCAGTAAGAGGATGTTGAAATAAATAAACTAAAATCCTATTGCTGGTATCAACATGAATAAACACAGATGCATTCATTGCACATGCAGTTGTGTTTTGTTAGCTGTTATGCAACAAATATATTCAATTCACAGTTGCAGGAGCAGAATTCCACAAGTGGAACCAGTTCACAGGCAGTTGTACTTTCTTGGATAGTGCATAACTGTGCCTTCACTATATCACTTTATTCACTGGGATTTCAGGAACAGTCCTTGTGCATTGCCCATTACACAATGGGACAAAAGCAAGTACATTGCAAAATACTCAACTCCTTGCATTGTGTTGGTGTTCTTCAGAAATGTGGTATAGTACAGCCATCACCCAACTCTGAGCATAGACTGACACTATGCAAACACAATATGGCATCTCTTCCCACATCTATGGGCCAAAACAAATGGACAAAATAAAGTGGTTTCCAGAGCCATTGAAGGTGGGGTGTTTAGATGATGAACTCGAAAGCAACTAGAAACTGGAGTTAAAAAATGGAGCAAAAAGAAGCTAGGATAATCTGACTCAAGGTGGAAAATGTGCTTCTTCATGACTGCATATAAACACCCTGATATGAGTGCAGGGTGGCAAAAAAGCAAAGAAATGAAAGTGCGACAACTCCAATGAATGCAATTACAACATACACAAACCAGACAATCCAACAGGGGACATAAGGTGAAGGGGGCATGTAGGGAGCCCTCCATGATTGTACTTTGCCATCATATCACTTCCACAACAATACACCAATGACCTGTACCACTGGTGCATCACACATGTGACTGTGTGGCTGATCAAAGGACTGGCCATGCAATAAGATGGCATCTGGCTGGATTTGGAAGGTTCTTTGAGGGTCGCAGGTGGTGTGTTTGTACAATGGGGTGCACATAAGGTGGGAGGTAAAAAAAATTATCCAGTGGTGTGGCAGCATGCTATGCCATGTGGTCAGCCCGTTCTTATTTGGCCTAGCTTGGGAGTGGTCTGTGCAGACACTAGGGTTTCAACCTGCTTTTGGAAAAAGCAGGATCGAGCCACTTTTTCCTGTCCCTCTTATTCACCCGTATGTTTTTATAGCTATTACCTTCCCATTCCAAAGTCTGTTGTATTGCTTTTTCTCTCTTCAAAGACAGCCCCCATCTTCCTATTTTTAGATTTAATTGAAAATCTATAGATGTTCTGGATAAATAAACATTTTGTAATAAATCTGAGTAAGAGGTTTCCTTTCCTTTTAAAAAAAAATATTCATCATTTGAGCCCAAATGTAAGATCCTGCTGTTTTAAGTCTGAGGTGGGGAACATCACCTGGGCAATGAGGTAAATTTCTTCTCTTGGAGTCTTTCTGGGGATGCACAGAATAACAACAACAACAAAAAAATTGCCTTGAAATGCCAAGGAACAAACAAACAAAAAAAGAATGAGAAGTAGTCAGATGTCCATTTCTGAGAGAGAGAGAGAGAGAGAGAGAGAGAGAGAGAGAGAGAATGGTAAAGCTATTAAGAATATTCATTAATATTTGCAATCCTCAATGAAAAAAGAGTATTTTGACGCTGAAGGTACATGGTGAGGAGAAGGAAACCAGTTGTTAATCACAAATTATGGTTTCATTGGGAGAAATTCACTGGGAAAAAATAAACATGATTTTCTTGTACAGAAATCAAGTTTTGGGGCAGAAAAACAATTTATTTTGCAGAAAATTCACTGATTCTTTTGCAGATGAACCACTTGTAGCTTCCTCCATATGTATTCTGTGCTGATTTTTTTTTTAAAAAAATCAAAGCAAAATAATTTTCTTCTTCTCCTTCCCCCTCAATACACCCCACACATCTTCTGCATGGGAATATCATGTGCATTTTGTGCAAATACATTTTTTGAAACAAAATTCCAAAGATTAAGAAAAGCTTAATATCATACTGAAACCACTGCACTCTTTCAGATCAGGTTGAAACCTGATGAAACTATTCATTCTTGGATGTAGGATGAAACTATGCAAACAATTACACCCCTATGGTAGGGCAGCCTGCTATACAACCTAATTAAAAAGTGAGCTGCCACTTGTAGACACTTCCAGCACTTCAGAGTTGTTGTTTTTTTATAGAGTGTGCATGTGCATGCCAGAAACAAAATTGTCAAATAGAGTCAGAATGACAGCCAAAACATCCTTAGGGCTGGATGTCTCTGTAGGGCTGCCTTGTCTTCATCCTTGATTTAAGCTCATATAACAGTGTTATAACTGAGTTTGAACTGAGGATTCCATTTCCTCTGTGCCATCTGAGCCCTGGTGGCACAGTGGTTAAATGCCTGTATTGCAGCCACTTACTCACAAACCATAAGGTTGCAAGTTGAATACTAGCCAGGGCTCAAGCTTGACTCAGCCTTGCATCCTTCCAAGGTTGCTAAAATGAGTACCCAGCTTGTTGGGGGCAGTTAGCTTACAGTTGTAAACCACTTAGAGACTGCTAAGGTGGTATGAAGTGGTATATAAATGAAGCTGCTATTGCTATTGCTATCTTCATCCTCAAAAAGCTTCTCAACTATTTTCTTTAATTTCTCCCCTGATCCAACTCTCTTTTCTCTCCCTATCAAGAAATAGATGAGGGGATTAGCAATGCTGTTTATGTAGGCCCCTAAAAGGGCATATTCACTGAAATAGGGATTATTTAAATGGAGGACATAATTTAAGAGGTACTGAGTGATGTTCATTGGAAATGTAAAGAAGAGGAAGAAGAGAAGAGTGAGCAAGATGGCTATAACAAGCTTCTCTCATTTGTATTGTAGTGATATTATGCAGATTTTCATTAAGAGTGCTATATGGAAATGGTCATAGCTAGAGTGCAAATAATGCATTCAGGAGCAATTGGTAATATCATAGGTTAAAATATTCAGTAGTTAGTGAGAGGACCATGGGCTTTTATAGGCTGCCCTGAGAAGCCGTGGATTGCAGCTGAGGCTGCCCCACTCCTCGGCCCCAAGGAAAAGATGCAGGTGGACACAGGGATCAACAATCAAGGGGTCACCCTCTATCTTCAAAAAGGTCAGAGACCATTTAATTCGGATAGTTTGGAGGTTCTTCTGAAGTTATACCCACTTTTATTAGGTTAAATTCTGTTTTTCTAAAATTATATGAATATGCCAAAAAGTTGACATCATAATATTCTCTGACTTGTAACAAACAGCATCTATTTCTAGCTGATGAAGTCAGTCCAGTAAGATACCATGAAGAGTTGTGTCAAAAGCCATTAAGAGATCCAGCAAGATCAGCAGGGTAACATTTTACCTATATTTGACCCAGAGTAAGGGGCTGAATAGATGGCCCCTTTCCTTGTCAGATTGGGGCTGTAGCAACCACCGCCACCTTCCCAATCTGGGCTTTCTGTGGTGCAAAAAGAAACCCCAAAAGTGGCTCCTTTTTGCACCACAGAAAGGGTGCTCTACCTATGGAGGCAATGGCTTTTCGTCACTTCTGTGGTGCAGTGCATGTAAATGCTGTGCCAAAGATACACCCTTTTGCCACCCTCTGTGAGGTTGCTTGAGGTGGAGTCAGGATGGCCAGTGTGCAGTTGCCATGCTCCACTCTGCCCCCAAGCCAACTCTTTATGCTGGTCTGTACAGCCCCTAGGTTGTCAGTCACAGTAACTAAAACCATTTCAGTACTGTGCCCTGTCATGAAGCCAGACTGAAAAAGGTCTGGAAAATGTGTTTCCTTCAAGAATGTCTAAAGTTGTGCAGCTACCACATGTTCAAGCATCTGTTTAGCAAATATTAGTGATAGGGCAATCATTCTCACATACTTCTAGGTCAAGGGAGGTACTTCTAAGAGAGGGTGCACTAGCACCTCCTTGAAGGCAGCAGGCATCTCTCCCTGATGTAACAAAGCATTTATCACCTCTTTGACCTACCTGACCAATCATCTCCTGCTCGATTTTAACAGCCAAAATCAGGAAGGGTCAAGCTATATGTGGTGTGATGGACCAAATAATGAGTCTTGTTTACTTCATCAGACTGCAGCAACTGAAACTGCTGTCAGAAAACCTGACCAGATGGAGCACTGGACATTTCATCAGACCTTGTGATAAATGTAACATTGAGTCCTGAATAAATACAAGATACTTTCTCCTTGAAGTGCCTGTCATAGCAGTTATAAGTGGTACACACCTAGTCTCTCTGAGCTTGATCCGAACAGGCTCTCCAACACTCAGAATAACTCTGTTGAGTGGTATGTCATGGATGCAAGAGCATAGCCATAGTATGACTTTTTTTGCTATCCTCATTACTGCAAACCTGCCCCATGACCTACACTACTTACAGTCTAGCCATTGTCCAGCTTAACTAAACATTAGGAAGAAGTTCTGTTGCTCACCAGTGGAACAGACTTCCTCAAAAGGTGGTGGAATCTCCTTCACTGGACACTTTTAAATAGATATTAGATGGCCACCTCTCAGAGGTTACTTATTTATTTGATTTATATCCCAACTTTCTTCCAAAATGGGATTGATGTAGCCATGGATTCCTAGATAGGAGAGGTCTGCACTAGATGATGTTTGAGATCACATCCAAATTCATAATTCTGTAAGCCCAAATTTACCTTATGCTAATACATCGTCAGTACTTAAAAACAAACAAATAAGCTAGGCTCTTTCCAGCATTTGTTATAGTCATTTACTCTTTAATGTAAATAAGCGATGACTATATCCTCACACATAAGGTATCAAACAAAGTGCAGAATGAGATGGTAAATGGGACTTTATCATTCAAGATCAACAAACATGCAAAAAAGGTAAGATGATCACAATGCAGGCAATTTAAATTTATGTGATATATAAAAGAAACAATACTTCATCTATTTCTTTGTTAACATTTTTAGACCAGCCTTGATCAAGGGACCACAGGACAGTGTACAATAAAACCACTTAAAGGAATTTAAAGCAATCACTAGATGGACCTTTAGCAATACATGTCATGTAAGGTATTCTAAGTCAGTGTCCAAGTAGAACTCCAGGGAATTAGGGTTCAAATCCCCATTTAGCCATGGAAAACAGGTGGGTGACCTTGAGTGAGTCATACTCTTTCATCTTAAGAGGAAGAAGAGGGAAAATCCTTTCTGAACAAATCTTGCCAAGAAAATCACGTGACAGCTTTGTCTTAGAGTCACCATAAGCCTGAAATGACTTGAAGGCACACAACAACAAATATCTTTTAATCTTATTATTCAATAGTTTGTGGAAGCATCATATTTAGAGCTCAATATTCTACATTGGCTACTTAGGGAAGATGCAGATGGGCAGCCCTGGGCCGCCCTGGGAAGCTAAGGATTGAGTATGAGCCTGCAAGATAGCACGGCCTCGATCCTCCCTTTTGCTGGCCTGGAAAGGAGTGGCAAAATGCCTCTCCTTTCAGAGCCAGCAAAAGGCCGCTCTAAGAGCCACCGTGCTGCTCTTTGGCACCCCTTCTGGTGCAGTGCATCAAGAGGCTATGCTGGAAGGATGTGCTGATGCTGCGTGCCTTGCGTAACGCCATGCGGTGTCAGAATGTCTTCAGGGAGGGGTTGAGTGGCCAGCATGCAGCTGCCCCTCCCCATCCCTGTCTCCAGGATGGCCCAAAGGTCCTATCTGTAGAGGCCCTAAGTTAAGCATACTTATCTACTTAATACTTACTTGTATTTTAATGGTTTTATTGTACTGTATTTTAACTGTTGGTTTTAATTGTATTTTTAAATTGCGTTTTGTATTTTACATGTTGTACCTCCCCTGGTGGTGCAGTGGTTAAATGCCTGTACTGCAGCCACTCACT
>CM034706.1:8556573-8566989 GCA_020142125.1 Phrynosoma platyrhinos
ATAATAATAATAATAATAATAATAATAATAATAATAGGTAAAAAACCACCAAATGATTCTCAGCTATCAGAAAACCTCATGAGGAAA
This sequence comes from Phrynosoma platyrhinos, assembly GCA_020142125.1. NCBI lineage: Eukaryota > Metazoa > Chordata > Lepidosauria > Squamata > Phrynosomatidae > Phrynosoma > Phrynosoma platyrhinos. Next base: position 8,556,661 of record CM034706.1, read on the forward strand.
ATCCCACACTGATGAGAATTTTTTCAGATCTTATTCTTAAGGAAATTTGCATATGATCTTCTTGGAAAGGACCCAACATTGTTTTTGCTCAGAAAATACATTTTATGTGCTATTTCCTTCATCGATGTGTGAAATTTGTGTAGATTGTGTCCCAAACTATGAATACTTTTTGAATAGGTGTTTTTTTAATGGGGATTTTGAATCCTTTTTTTTTTTTGCAACAGTAAGAACATTGTTAAAATTACTCATTGGTTCCCTTCAGAAGAGAATTAGTGAAGAATCCCTGCTGGCATCAGAGTGTGGCTGGCACTCACTGCATTGAAACAGGACATGGAGGAGGGAGAGAATATTTTCCAGCAAAGTTTCTTCCTTAACTCAGTCATAGGCAGCAATATCGGAAAGATGCTCAAGTATCTGGGGCAGTACCATATAAAAACACTTGCGTTTTTAGCCTGATTTTGGAGATCACTCCAAAATATGATCTTGAGTGTGAAATTCAGGTTCCTGAAATACTCAGGTTTCAATTTTTTAGATGTTATTGTTGCAGTAGGTGTTTGCAAGCATAATGCTGTTGTTTTGTTAGAGTTTAAATCATGAGTTCTAAAGTAGGAACTGATAGTTTTTAATATGTATACCTATGGTCTTTCAACTGGTGTCATTTTTTTTAAACCAGTCTTATGTTGTTGTACTTTAATCTGTTGTTGTCCCTGGCCTCAATCCATAGGACAACATGGGTAAGAAATAACAACAACAACAATAACAATAATAATATACACAAGGCAATATTCCCCCAGTGAGAGTTAAGCACAACAGACATGCTTGCCCCTCTCATTACTAGAGTTTGATGGTGATGTTCAAGAGTCCAATACAAATTTAATTGTACATATAGAAGGTTTTATTTGAACAAATATAAGTAGTTTATGCATTAATCTTATCCATCCTCCCTTTACATTGCTAAATACACTTATACTAATGGGCTTCCATGGGGAAAATTAGGTTACAGGTTCATCTTATACTTGGCAGTCTTGATTTTCTCAGAACAGGAAGTTCTGCTCATAAATGTTCTGCCAAGGAATAATATGTTAGTGGCAAATCCTTTAAAAATGAAAAATAAAGGTATATGGAAAGCCCATAGTCACAGTTGTTCTGGGGTTGAGCAAGTATGCTTTGGGGAAGGCTAGGAATTGTTTTCTGACATCAGGAATTTAGTATGATAAACGAGATTCCACCTAAAGGAGGAAAGTCTTGATTTTAAGATCTATTCTGCAGTAAAATAGAGTGCCTTGTCCTCCTCCTCCTCCTTTATTTTTCATATTTACATACAATAATGCTTAAGACAACTAACAGCAAAATACAAAATATACAAAATATATAATACAAACCACCTAATAGCATTACAGTTAAAACATTGAACATCACATTCAAAAAACACACACACATAAGAAATAAATATTAAAAAGTAATTAAAGGTAAAGCATACTGAGCTCGTTCCTGGAGAACTTGGATCTAGCCACAGTGGTACATGCCTGTTTAGATTACTGTAATGTACTCCACATGGGGCTGCCTTTGCCAAGTGCCCAGAAGCTTCTATTTGCCCAAAGAACTGCAGCTGGGGATTTACATGGGGCTGCCTATAGCTCCTTTGGCTGCCAGTCTATTTCTGGGCACAATTCAAAGTGCTGGTTTTGATATATAAAACCCTATATGGCTTGGGTTCAGGTTATTTGGAGGACTTTATCTCCCTTTACAAGCCCACTAGAGCACTGAAATAATCTAGAGAGGCCCTTCTATCATCTCACCACACTCTCAGGGTCATTTGATGGGAATGTGAGAGAAGGCTTTCTTGCTGGTTCTGGAACTCTGGAACACCTTCCCTAGAGAAACTAGGATAGCTTCATCCCTCCTCTACTTTCAGTGGCAGGTAAAAACATGTTTGCGCTGTCAGGATTTTTAAATTGATGAGGATTGGATTTATAAATTATGTAAATAAAGATTAAAGATTAAAGTTTGTATATAGTTTTAAACCATGCTGTACATAGAGGAGAAGCCCGCAAACAAAGGAGGATCCATTAGCTTTCAGGGGAGCCTGTTTCACTTTCCAATATATTTGATTGTAAGGAAATTCTTCCTGCTTAGTCAAAATCTCTTTTTCTTGTAATGTGTTTCACATTCTATCTGATCAAGGAGCAGAAAACAAGCTCACTTTATGTTCCATATGACAGCCCTTCAGCTATCATTATTACATCACCTCTCAGTCATCTCTTCATCAAACTAAACATGCCCAGCTCCCAAACCATTCCACTCCTTATATATGAAAATAGCCATCATGTATTTCCTTCAATATTCTGTTTTCTAGGCTAACTATAATCCAAAATCTACCTTTCCTCATAGGGCCTTTTCCTCCCGGCTCCCCCACTATTCTTGACTGAGTTTTAAGGTCCTGGTGGGAGCCTTTCCCTCTGTTCCATCATGGGTGAGGACACCAGAGAGAACCTTCCAGACTTTGGAATCCCTATCATGCTTCAAGACTTTGGTTCCAGATTTTGGAATCCCTATCATGGCAAGTTAGCTTGTCCTCCTCTCTGTTTTCTTTCCACCAGAAGGCAAAGATCTTTTTGTTTACTCAGGCCTTTGAGTTGTAACTATCTGATGCAAAGGCTGTTTTTATTGGGATTTATTGTTTTCATATATATATTTAAAATTGTTTCAAATTAATGTTTTTAATATGATTATTTAATTGCTTTTTAACTTTTGGGGTTTTTATATTGTTCGAATTGTATTAAGATGCCTTAGGTCCCATACTGGGAGAAAGATGGGATTAAAAATAATTAAAATTAGTAAAATAAATGTCAGTAACACTTCTTGGGATATGCCACAGTTTCCTAATGTCCTTTTCAAAATATGGACCAAAAATGGGTATGGTATTCCACATGGAGCCTAGCTGAAAAGAAAGGAGAGGAACCATTACTTCTTAAAATCATAGACTCTTAGAGTTGGAAGGGTTTTCAAGGGTCGTCTAGTCTAACCCCCTGACATTATCTAGTTCTGCTGTGTCATGTGCAGCTTGTGACCCACTAAAATATTTACCGTACATTCTCCTCAGATGAATTGATGCTGGGCTAGGTTGCTTGAGCTTCAGATATTTTAATTTAATTTCTTTATTACGACCATTCGGTCAGCACAGGGTTACAATAAAACACATCTTAGTTGTATACAGTAATTCCTTACAGGAACTTGTCGGTTACTACAGACAAACAAACAAATCCTAATTTATACAAAGAAAGACAGAAATGGGGCAATATATTTATCTATACACCATGATAATTAAAGATTCTAATAGCCTTTATAAGATAAGAAGGTATCACCTCATACATAGCTCTGATCATATGATACTTCAGATATTATTTCCATGGTCTACCAATCTAGTATCTCTATGAGAAAAAGGGGCATTATTGGCTGCAATGATTTACTCCTATCATCTATGTACCCAACACTCAACTTTCTTTTTTATATATATATATATTATTAACATATACTGTTCAAACATATCTATAAAGTTGACACACCAATTTCTTTTTCAATAATTATATACAAATATTTACAATTGACTTCCAAAGTATCTCCAGTTTGTACTCAACCTTAGTTCAATGTTCACTCATTGTCTTCATAACCCAACACTCAACTTTCAAATAGGCACATTCGGAGCCAATAAAGTGACTGACAAAATAGGGCAGGCATTTTCAAACCAGTAATAAATATGCCTCTGGAATTACAGAAGAGTGAGACAAACTAATTGAATAAAAACAAGTAGGTAAGGTAGGTAAATGTAAAGGTAGTCCCTTGACATGAATATCTAGTCATAACTGACTGTAGGGGATGGTGCTCATCTCTGGGCCTCGGCAGACGACTAATAGGGTCGTCTTGGAGGCTTGGAAGAGGAGGGGCAGCCGCACGTTCGGCGCCCCTTCCTCTCCCTGAGGTCGCCCTCGGAGTCGCCGGCCCTCCGCACGGCCGGCGCTCCGGGGAAGACCTCATGCCGCGGCAGCCGAACGCGCCGCGGCGGAAAAGACAGCGAAAGTGCGCCCGACGCTTTTAGTGCGCACTTTCGCTGTCTTGAGGAAGGAGCGCTGATTTAGCGCTCCTTCCAGGGTCGCCGCCGGTGCGCCGAGGTGCGGAGGCTGCGGCCCCGCGGCGCGCCGGCCCAGGGCGTCCTGGACGCCCTCGTCTGCTTCCCCCCTCTGTTACTAAGCCAAAGGGCCAGTGTTGTCCGAGGACTACTGTGGTTGTCATGTAGCCAGCATGACTGTGCTGAATGCTGATACCTTCCCACTGAGAAGTGGTACTTATTTATCTACTTGCATTTGTATGCTTTCAAACAGCCAGGCTGGCAGAAGTTGGGACTAGTGAGAGGAGTTCACCCTATCATGCAGCACTCAGGCCTCGAACTTCCAACCTTCCAATCTTCTGATCATCAGACTTGGGGTCTTAACCACTAAGCCACCCATGGGATAAATAGAAGCTGTGAACTATTTTTTTTATTGCCATTCTATTCTTTGTATTAATCCCTTATACAGGCAATAGAATGGCAATTAAAAAATAGTCCAAGACTGTTTTGGTTAAGATTTTGACTAAGACCTTTGGCCAAAGGATTTACCTAGGATGTATCCTGGAATTGGCTAAGTGCTAAGCTTTAAAATTGCTTTGTGTCTAATAAGAAAAAATGCCTTTGATGAGCAATTTTAAAAGGAAAGGCAGGTGTCCACAATGAAGAGGAGAAGTCAGTATCAGTAAGATGTCAGACATGATGGAATATCTTACCTTCTTTCAGTCAGATCAGTTGGCTTACAACTAGAAGCAGAGAAGACAGAGATGGTTTCCTTTCAGAATGCCAGGAATTCAGTCACAGTCTCTTATGTGATTTGAGAAGAAAATGTCCATCCAGAGATGAATAAGGGCCAGAAATAATGCAGCTTGAGGTCACTTTAACTGCCCTGTCTCAGTGCGAGCGAATCATGGGAACTGAAGTTTTTTCTGAGACATTGAGCCTTCTATGTCAGAGAGCTCTGGTGCCATAATAAACTCCAGTTTTTGTGATTCCCTAGCATTGAGCCAGGGCAGTTAAAGTGGACTCAATGCTAGGGAATCACTGGCAGTCTACAAGGGCCCTCAATCAAGGTTTGGTAGAGGACATCAGATGGGTGTTTTATATTTGTTCAGCAAGGGTGGGGCACAAGCATCACATAATGGCACGCTTTCAGAGAAATCCCTAGGTGGGTACCCTAGTAACTAGGCATTTGCTGGATGTTTCAGAAATCCCTTGTGGGAATGGAAAGTGGTTTGTACTATCTCAAATGCAAAAGAAATGGGCACTTCAGGCTCAGAGGGTTTTCAAAGCATGGTACCACATGCTATGTATTCTGGAAATTTGAATTCCCAATGCTTTCGATTTTTGCATCTTGTAGAGTGTTTGTTGGAGAGTATCCTCTCATATAGAATCTGCAATGGGATAGGATAGTGTGGAACATAAGCAGAGCTGCCTTGATAGATATAATGGGAAGAGATGAGGCCAAGTCATGGGGATGAATGTGCAGTTTCCTGGTACATTACATGTAGGTGGCAGTTCTAGTGCTGTTAAGACAAGATATTTTGATTGATTGATTGATTGCATTTATATCCCACCTTTCTCCCAAATGGGATACAAGGCAACATCATCAATATGCCAGTGCCAATAGTTGAACACATCTGAGCTTCCTGATATCAGCAAAGATATATGAGCAATAGCTTCTTTTCTTCACCTGTGCTATGTAAAGGTACTAGAACTTATTTCTTGGTTATTGAGCTCAGGCTGCATATGCACTGCAGAAATAATGCAGCTTGGCACTGCTTTAGGTGCCGTAGTTCACTGCTATGGGATCCTTTGATTTGTAGTTTGTTGTGACACTAGGGCTCTCTGCCACAGAAAGCTAAATATTTCACAAAACTACACATCCCAGAATTTCATAGCATTGAGCCAGGGCAATGAAAGTGGTGTCAAGCTGCTTTATTTCTGCAGTGCAGATGCAGCCACAGTTATTTTTTATTCATAAATATGTGTATTTTTGTGTATCACAATTCAGGAGATTATGCGTATGCGAGCCATAAGGATATAAATCTTCCGTTCTATCATTCTCATATGTAAGAATAAATAATTTCCAAAGGATTCTGAGTAAGATTATGAGACTTTCTCTTTAACTCTGGATGATGTTTTATAGTTTGGGAGGTTTTTATTTCGTGGCTGGGTGGGGATTTGAACCTTGACCTCCAGTGTCCTAGGTTGCTTCTGCACTGAAGAAATTCTCCAGTCTAACTTTCAAACCACTACACAATGTTGGTTCTCCAAGGTCAGAGGGGAGAATCCTTTGGACATTATTCATTCTTGCAAGGTGCTGCATCCACAAAATGCTGAATCCTTGCTCCTGAAAATTTCAACACCTTGGAAAAGTTGAAACCCAGAGCAAATTCATTGTCCCACCAACAAGTAAAAAAACAACAAAAAACCTACCACTGAGAAACTTATGCAATGCTTGTTGTTTACAACTGGAACAAGGTATCTTGATTCTATTTCCTCTTCACAGTTTTACTTCAAAGGGCAATATCCCCTTCATTGTCCTGGACCAGCTAAAAAGATGTGAATTATTCAAGAATGACTTTCTCTGTAATAAGAGGAAATGGTTTTAATTCCACTGTGAAAATATTCCCTGACTTCCTTCGTGTACTGAATGTGTGCAGCATAAATTGGCAGGTCTTAAAAGCCACCTTTAGTCTGATGATTTGGTGCTGGACAGTTCCATGCACTCCAAATGCCTCTGAAGCAACATTTGCATCATTTCAACAGTATTCTGGAGGGAACCAGCCAGAGCAGAGTAGCAAATGATGGGACTGTAAAAAGGTACAAGGAGTTGTTGATCAGATGTGAACCTTAGCAATCTATTCACCCCCCCCCACACACACACATAGAGTTTGATTCCCCCCATCATTCCCTCAATATTTATCTTGTTGGATCAGCAAAATTCAATTCTTTTTCATTTTCAAATACACCTTTTTGTGTGTCACAATTCTGAAGGGTGAATGTATATCAGTCATTCACTTATAAATCTTCAGTAATTTCATTTTTACATGCAAGCATGAATAATATCCAAAGGAAATTCCGCTCTGAGTGAGATTATGAGACTTTCTGTTCTAATTAGATGATTTTTTTTCAATTTGGGAGGGTTTCTTTTTTCTTTTTTAAAAGTCCCCACATGTGCACAAAAAGCCTTTTTGGTTGTCCAAATAACTTGGTTTTTCCTAAAATTCATTTTTGTGAAGAAAACACCAAAAGTTGGGCTGTAATTCAGTGAATCATTCCACGTGCTCATACACAGCCCTCTCTCAAATTTTTGACTTGATGGTTGGGGACTCAGTTGCATAAAATTTACTTGTGTAAAAAAAATGCAGGCCTTTTATTATTATTTAGTACAAAAAAGAGGACAGGACAAAATGTTTTGCAAAGCTATGCTATTTTATATGCAAAATGTTGTTTTTATGGAGATTTTTTGCATAAATGTTTTTAGTGCCTCAAAATTCCCAGTGGAGGAGAAAGGGTAGAAAAAAATAATTTTAAAACTTCTCTTAATTTTGTATAGCAGGAAGAAACATGCTATGAGGATGAAGTAAGCAAAAAAATCATCCCTAAATTGCTCTCAAGCAACCTCATGTTTCCTGTGTTAATTGATCAGACCACACTCTATGATCTCTTGCACAACTATTAATGGATCTAATATTGCTTTGGAAATAAAGCATCAAGCTCCAACTCAAAAGCAATGCTCTTACTGCAGATGTTTATCTCTTACATTCATCTTTCTAGGTAGTTCAAAGATAAACAGAATTATTGTGCTAGTGGAAGAAACAAACCAAAAAAAAAAAATGAATAATTTCCTAAGCATATGTCTCAGCAATTGTTGTGTATAGAAACAGTGAATCATAGCATTAGAAAGGACCACTAGGGCCATCTAGACAAACCCCTAACCCTGCAGGAATACACAGATAAAATACTTCTGAGAACTGGAATCCAACTTTTGTTTAAAGGTCTCCAAGGAAGATCATGCTCCCACTCAAAAAAGCAACCTATCCAAATGTTGAAAAGCTCTTACAGTCAGAATCTCTTCTTAATGCTTAGGTGGAATCTCTTTTCTTGTAACTTGAAACCACTGGTTTATATTCCAGTCTCTGGAGCATCAGAAAATAATCTTGCTCTGTCTTATACATGATGTTCCTTCAAATAGTTGAAGAAGATTGTTGTATCACCTCTAACCTTCTCTTTTCCAAGCTAAACATTCTTAAGCTATTCCTCACAAGACTTGGTATCTCTGTACGGGGGTGCCAAAAATATGAACTATTTCATATTTCAGTAATTCATTTTTATTTATCTTGAAAGGCCAAGGAAGCAAGGAGAATAATGGATCCTTCCAATTTCAATAGGGCTCTGACAAATGGATTGGTAGGAAAGTTCATAATATGGATATTTGTGCCCTATCTTTTCCAAACCAACTTCAGAAGCAACTTTTTGACATTCTCTACCTAGGGCTGACTGCTCTGTACTAGTTAGACAATTTATTTGTGAAAAGTTTGGAAACATGAATAGCATGCCCTGAATGAAATACTCAATTGGCTGTTCTGTTGGTAAACACCTATTGAAGAAACTCAAGGAAGAAATTGCAAAGGCAGGTTTACAGTTGAAGATTAAGAAGACAAAAATAATGACCACAGATGATGTACATAACTTTAAAGGAGACAGTGTTCAAGATTTCCTATATCTAGGCTTAGTCATTAATCAAAATGCTGTCTGCAGGCAAGAAATCTGAAGAAGTCTAACACATTGTTACATATTGTGCACTGGGACTGCATGTTTCACATTGCAGTTGTCCATTGCACAATGACACACAGTCATTGCCAAGTGTTGCACAATGTTGCTATTGTACACAGGAGTCGCATAGTGGTGACATAGCATGTCTCTGTATGGGGATATTTATGTTAAGGGAATGTTGATTTTTACTTTATTATGTTATTTAATGTATATCCCATATTTCTCCCAGTATGTGATCCAAGACAAGATTTCAGATAACAAGTTCAGGAAAAAAAGAAGAGAAACTGAGATGGGGAGAGAGAGAAAGAGAAAGGTGTGTGGGGAAGGGTGTAAGTATTTCAACCTATCTCAGGAGAAGGCAATAGATGTGGAGCTGAAACAGCTAAAAGCATCAAAACTTGACAAAAAAAAAAAGTAACCAGCACCTAACCTAACCAGCTTCATCCCCTTCTCTATTAAAAGGTGTACTAACTATGTGCATATCATAACCCCCTACACACATCCCCCAAAAATCTATACCCTACCTGGGAGTTGCATTGCTCCAATTTGTACTTGGTCTGTATTGATTCAGTCCTGAATCAAAATTTTAGCAGCTGTCTTTCAACTTTCCTTTTTCAATTGCAATGTGTGCTCCAGAGTGCTGTATCAAAACTTAAAAGTGATAAATCTTTCTACTCCAAGTTTCTACATAGTGCCAAGTAAAGATAATAAAAATGTTTTTCAGACCTTAATTAAAACAGTGACCATGGTAAGTTTTTTGTCTTTTAGAAATAAGAGTTAAACAAAATGCAACAGTTTATGAGAAAAACAAATACTGATTCACAATTATTCAAATATAAACAAGAGTAAAGTTGATTTGAAGGAAACATTATTACTCCATTTTAGTGTCATGTGAGAAGGATAATAAAATAGCAAGCAATAAGATTTGTTAAATTGGCATTTTCAGATATTTTAAAGGTATCTTAACCCAAAACAAAAATCCACATATTGATTCTGGACATTTCATAGTCAACACTGAAACTGTTCAGAGATAAACTTTTATTTTCAAAGTTTATTTTTAACTATAGGAGCATCCTTAGTCTCTGTTTATGTCTAAGAAAGCCTCTCATCTCATGCAATAAAGTTGAATCCATTATGGTATTTCAGCTCACCAGAAGTCCAGGCCTTGGTCAGCCCTTTCATTTTTACAGCTTTCCAAAATATAGATTACAACTCCAAAAATAGCATTTGGGGAACAAGCTAGATGGTGCAAGATTTCAGGATATGTGGAAGAATGAAAAAGTCATAAATTCTGGCTGGACGAAGTGGCAATTTTCAAATTAAGTTAATCTTTTTTTATACTTACACCTGCTATGGTACTTTCATATAGCCTCTGTTTTACAAAAATAAAAGTAAAAACAAAAAATGATAGAACAATGATAAAACAGTGAGGGTTTTAAATGCAA
>CM034706.1:8568810-8594491 GCA_020142125.1 Phrynosoma platyrhinos
TGCTATGTCTACCACATTCCCTTCATCTAGCAAGCTAGTAATTTTATCTAAAAAAGGAGATCCTTTTTAGTCTGGCATGACCTGTTTTTCAGAAACCCATGTTGACTTTTAGAGATTATGGCATTCCCTTTTAAATGTTCACAGAATTTCTGTTTAATGAATAGTTCTAGAATCTTTCCTGGTATTGATGTCACACTAACTGGACAATAGTTGTTGGGATCCTCTTTTTTCCCCTTTTTGAAGATGGGGACAATGTTTGCCCTCCTCCAGTCTGCTGGGACTTCTCCTGTTCTCCAAGAGTTCTCAAAGATTATTGCCAGTGGCTCTGAGATTACATTTGCCAGTTCTTTTAATATCCTTGGATGTAGTTCATCTGGTCCTGGAGACTTAAATTCATTTAGGTTAACCAGGTATTCCTGTACTACCTCTTTACTTATTTTGCGCTGCATTTCCCCTATTGTGTCCTCTGCTCCATTTTCCTCAAATTGAACACTCTTTTCCTTTTGTGAGAAGACTGAGACAAAGAAGGTGTTAGTAGTTCTACCTTTTCTCTGTCCCTTGTTAGAATTTCTCCATCTTTCCTGCACTGTGGAGTTGTACTGCTAATATTCCACTCTGGTCAACATCCAGAGTACATTGAAAACTTGAACTGATATGCATCATAAAATGCAGCCCCTGCTGATGAGATTAATGCCTTTTCTTCTGCAATAAAGGCTCCTGATGGGGCAAAATAAAAAGAAATTGATTCATTTCTTCATATAGACCTGAACCTATGAAATCACACTTTCCTCCCTCCTGTTGGTGGCCTCTTGTTTTATCAATCTATTGGATATTATATTGGTTCATGTAAGCTGTAGCAGAGCTTGATGGCATTATTAAAATGTCCAGTAAGTTGCTTGTTACATTTTGGGAGAAATGTATCAGACATTTTTCCGGCTTCCAAGTGGCCCAAAATGAATTGTATTAATAGTAATATTATCCAAGAACCTACATTGTGTTTTCATGGTGTAAAGTATTTAAGTGGGGATTATGCTACAGCACCCTTCTGCTGAATTCCAACATAGTGCACCAATTGCATATCTTTGAAAGTGCTTGTTGTTTTCACAATTCTGGTGAATCAAGTCATATACAAAAGGCGCTGATGAGTAATTATGAACCATGCAAAAATATGCAGCTGCATGTGTTACAATTACGCATGCAGAACTCTGCTAAAGTAAGTGTGAACTGAATACGGACATTATATCATGGGCAACAAATTAAAACTACATGTGTTAATGGATTTTATATAGCCATAAAAAACAACAACAGATGGCAGCCCTTGTGTTAGCTTTCTAAAAACTGACAATTTTATCACTGATTTTTTTTTAATTGCTGCCCAATTGATTATGGTTGTAGCAAAAACTAATTTTATCTGTCTTCTAACTAGAAGCAGTTGTGTGACATGTACGAATATTTGGTATCTCTATTAAGCAGAGTACAGAGGAGTTAATGCAACATGAACTTGTGGTAGAAACAGGAGACTGGAAAAAAACTAAAATTTATGGTAGAGCAATAAAGGCAGCAAAAAAAGAGAGCTTTTTTGACAAAGTATTGTAGCTGCACAGAACCGCTCAGCTGAGCTGTTTTGAGTGGTCAGGGATCTATTGCAACCTTTTCTGAGGAGAATGTAAGCCACTCAACAGCTCTCTGTGAAAAATTTGCCCACCATTTTGCTGATAAAATTGCTCAGATTCACTCTGACCTAGACACCAGAGTTGATACAGTTTTGGTGGATGTAACCTTGGCTCCTGCATGTCCAGTATTGATGAATATTTTTCAATTTGTGCAGCCTAAGGATGTGGACAGGATCGTTGGAGAGGTGAGAGCCACCACATGTATACTAGCCCTTGCTCTTCCTGGCTTATTAAACAGTCCAGAGGAGGGCTGGTGGAGTGGGTAAGGGAAGTGATTAATGTCTCTTTACAACAAGGTAGGGTCCCAACAAACCTGAGGGAGGCTGTGGTGAGACCTCTTTTGAAAAAAAACTTTCCTGGATACTACTGTACTAGATAATTACAGGCCAGTTTCCAATCTTTCATTTTTGGGCAAGGTGCTGGAGCGTATGGTGGCTTCCCATTTCCAGGGGTCCCTGGATGAGATGGATTATCTAGATCCATATCAGTCTGCTTTAAGGCCAGAAACTGCATTGGTTGCCATGGTGGATGATCTAAGCAGGGAACCAGATGGGGGGAGTCTATCCCTGTTGGTTCTACTGGATCTCTCAGTGGGATACCATCAACCACCTCCCTGAGTCACCTCTCTGGGATGGGGATTGGAGGTATTGTTTTACCGTGGTTCCATTTTTTCTTGGAGGGGCGTTCTCAGAAGGTGATGCTGGGGGATTCCTGTTTGACTCCTTGGCCATTGACCTCTGGGTTCCCTCAGAGTTTAGTCCTGTCTCCTATGCTTTTTAACATCTGTATGAAACCACTGGGAGAGGTTGTCCAGAATTTTGGGGTAAGGTGTCATCTGTATGCTGATGATACCCAACTCTATCATTCCTTTCCATCTAATTCCAAGGAAGCTGCTCCTGTCCTAAACCAGTGTCTGGTCACTGTAATGGACTGGATGAGAGCAAACAAAACTGAAGCTTCATCCAGACAAGACAGAGGTGCTCCTGGTCAGGAGTAAGACAGATCTGGGAATAGGAATTCAGCCTGTGTTAGATGTTGTTACTCTCTCCCTGAAAACTCAGGTTTGTAGTTTGAGGGTACTTCTGGATTCAGCATTGAGCCTGGAACCCCAGGTTTTTTGTGGGGACCAGGAGTGTATTTGCACAGTTAATGCTAGTGCACCAACTATGCCTGTTCCTGACTAGCTATGGTGGTACATGCCTTGGTTACACCCTGTTTGAATTGCTGTAATGCGCTCTATGTGGAGTTGCCTTTGAAAAGTGCTTAGAAACTTCAGCTGGCCCAAAGAGCTGCAGCCAGATATTAATTGGAGCTGGCTTCTGGGAACACACAACTTCCTTGCTGTGACAGCTCCATTGTCTGCCTGTCTGTTTCCAGGCACAATTCAAAGGGTTGGTTTTGACCTATAAAATCCTATATGGCTTGAGTCCATGCTATTTGAGTCCCCATGTTGAGAGAAAGGTGAGTTATAAGAAAGCAATAATAATAATAATAATAATAATAATAATAATAATAATAATAATAATAATAATAATTTGTCTTAGGAAACCTGTCTCTGGATAGTAAAAGAGGTAGGCAAAAGAAATTGACCTACCTTTGGATAGAAGAGACCCTAAACGCTAGATAGAATCTAGCAACCCATATTCAAAGTCAGAGGTGTCACTACAGGGGTTTGAGGAGTGTGGCCAAGATCAGGTGACACCCTAAGGAGGTTAAAGCACTGGTACCCAAACATTTGTTCCCCTCCCCCCAGAAACATACTGTAGTGTTTGCCTGTGTCTCTTTAAAATGCTGAAGAGATTGTGTAAGTGAGGCCTTGACAGCCCCTTGCCAACCCGCCCCCCAGCCTGATTTTTAGGCAATACTTGCCTCCCAAATCACACCAACCTTCCACTTATCTAAATCCACCAAACCACTCCCACTCATACTGAATATTCCCACAAAACATCCCCATCTTCAAATTACTGCCTTTCCAGCTGTTTCCCAACCAATATGGTGGTCATAATTGACATCTCACCCCCACACATTGACTATATTCCTGAAGTTCTCTGTCCCCAAATGACTGCTGTTTCAGCTGTTTCCCAATCAAAATGGTGACTGGAATTGACATTGTGTCATTTCTAGTCTCCATTAGGGCCAGGAAATTGACAAAGGAGTGTCATCATGGGGTGGGCTATGGAAAGATTGGTCCTTGTCCTCCATGCAGTTGCCTACTATAGGTCTCCCTAACCTTTTTTGCCCATCTTTGTGGTCCTGTTTTGAAAATGAACAATTATTGTTCACCAAGCAACAGCCTTTTTTCTCCATCTAATCTTAAAATGAAGGCCATATAGTGCCATCATACAGAAGGGTCCTTGGTCCCTGAATCTGTCTCTACATTACATACCTGAAGCAGAAGTCTCTACATTACACACTTGAGAGTCAGTACAGATCAGCAGGGTGCAGATTCAAAGAGTAGAAGACAAAATGTGCCACTATCAAAACCCCAAAACAAATGTTACATTCCACCACTCAGAATAAAGTATGCAATACCCATTCCTCCCTCCCTTCTTCCAGCTTTTACTTTGATGCAGTCTGTTACCAGCTTCACATGACTAGAATTATCATGTTCTTTTTAGCTTTTAAGACCCTAACATACAGAGATAACAATTTTAAAGCTAAAACAACATGTCATTTAACAATCAGTGTCTTAAAATGCTACCTGTGAAGAAAAAAAAAGGTTTTATCAGATACTGAAAAAGACATTAATACACTGCTTGCTTCCATATGAGGTCATATTGTCTAAAGATCTATCAGCAGGATACCTCTTTGGAAAGACTAAAACCAATTATCTTAAGGACCACTTTCTTGCACACAAATTTGCTTGGTTGCTCAGACTTCCTTTAGCAAATGCTATTTTGGTCCCTAGATGGTTGGTGACACAGTATAGGAACCTTCTAAATCAGGGGTAGGCAACCTTTCCCCTTTAAGGGCTGAGGGACTTCAGCTCCCAGAATCCCAGGAGCTATTGGCCAACATGGGACTATTGGCCAACATGGCTGAGGCTTCTGGGAGCTGAAGTCCCTCGGCCCTTAAAGGGGAAAGGTTGCCTACCCCTGTTCTAAATTGTGGCTTCCAGACCCTGATACGCTTTCTCCAGAAAGGCTCATTTTATATTTTAAAAAATAATGTTATATTAGCTTCAGCTGAAGATGCCTTTGATACTGCATGACAACCCAAGCAAGGAAAAAGTACCTGTAGTTCCTTTCTCCATCACTTTTGATGATGCATAGATCCAGTTGATAATTTGCATCTCCAGCTTGAGATCCCCATTTTGAATCATGCAGTATGTGCTAACTGGCTGCTGCTTGAATCTTTCCTGTGAGGTCAGCATACATTTCCTTCTATTTCTTCTTATCTCAGCTGATTTTACAGAACTCCCATTTACAGTCTACAGGGTATGTCCAGTCCATTCTTCAATGTCTCTTTAGATTTTTATCCAGACTAGAAGTACTGTAAATTTCAAAAGAAGCTATACTTAAATGAGGATGTTTGCATTTAGAATGTTGTTTTAAGGATAATCTAATAACAGGACATTATAGATTTATGCTTGAAAACATGTGAAGCTGACATGGAACACAGACAGATGGACACATCCAATTTTGGGGTTTATAAGATGTAAATAAAGGTTAAAGAAAAGGATCAAGTGTTGTTATTGAACCTCCTTTCTGCTTGCCTTTCCAGCTTAATAAACTGATGGGAGTGTATGGAGTTTGTGGGTTTAATGTTGCTAGTATGCCAATGATACCGAAGACAAGCTCTTCTTTCTATCTAATTCCAAGGAAACTGTGGCTCTGTTAAATCAGTGTCTGCTAAAACTGTCATTAGTAATGGACCGGATGCAGGCAAACAAATTGAACCTTAATCCCAACAAGATAGAGGTGCACCTGATCAGTCGAAAGGCAGATTAAGAGATAGTATTAACACACCCTGCATACCCGGCACTGTATTTGCGATTTCAATGGAGAATTACCTTTGAATTTAGGCTGAAACCCTGAGCAAATTCATTGTCCCTTGAAAAATGGAAGCCACTAATTGTTTGCTTCAAAGAGTAGGATATATGTATAAAAGATCCCCAAAATCTTTGGCAAATGGGTCCTGGTTAGATTTCATGGTGACACTGCACCACTGTGAACTCTGATTAGAGTTTTCATTGTTCTTTCCCTTTTCATAATGGTTGAGTCTATCCATCTTTATTCATGGTTGGAGTAGCCTCCTTCAGATAATTATCATTATTAGAAAGCCTTGTGCTTCTTCTCCAAGCTAACTACTTTATTCCTGAGTTCTTGTGTGCATGAGTGTATGGTAGAGTGTCTTTATATGTTTGAATCCCCAAATAAATTACAGTTCATTGGAAAGCTTTGTCTATTCCCTAGTCACCTCCATAAACATAGGATAAAGGATCCCATAGAAGACTTGCACTTTACTAATTCCCCAAGTTCATGCCCTTCTTTAAACCCCCTCTTTTCTGTAGGGTATTTTGCAG
Organism: Phrynosoma platyrhinos; assembly: GCA_020142125.1. NCBI lineage: Eukaryota > Metazoa > Chordata > Lepidosauria > Squamata > Phrynosomatidae > Phrynosoma > Phrynosoma platyrhinos. The sequence continues at coordinate 8,575,009 of CM034706.1, forward strand.
AAATGGTTTTAGAGCCTCAAAAGTCTACTGTCAACGTATGTCACCCCCATGAATTTTCATGGCATTTTTTAAAGGAAAGCAACACTCATTCCTTTCTCTTAAATATAATCCACAGAACCTGTTAAGAGCAGTGAACTGTTTTTGTTTTTTGTTTGGAGGGGAAAGTACCTCTAGGCAGTAGCTCTCTGCAGGAACTTGCAGGCTACAGATTTTAAAAATGGACAATTAACCAAAGTGACTCCAAGTAAAAATGGGGTAGAAAGATAAGCTGATTTTATAGCAAAAACAAACATTTGTTTATTTAAAAGATAACAAAAGATAGCAGCAAGACCCAACAGAGCTTTTGCTTTTTTGTCCATTTCTTCTTCCTATATATGTAATTTTTCTTACCCTATAGTATTTATTAATTTACATTTTTACCTTCACCATATTTATATTTACACTTCTAAAACATAAGTAAAGTTGAGTAATTATATGAGATAGAAAAGGATTCATAAGGAGAGTAAAAAGCAAAATTTTATTAAGATACAAGACCCCGTCCATTTCATAGGGTTTTTTTAAGGCAAGGAATACTCAGATATGGTTTTGCCAGTTTCTTCTGAAATATAGCCTACAGCATCTGGTATTCATTGGTGGTCTCTTATCCAAGTACTAACCAGAGCTGACCCTGCTTACCTCAAAGTTCAAATAGGATCTAGTGCCCTTTGGGAAAGCTTGGTACTGTTCTCTAAATTAAGTCCATATGAGGTCAGGATGTCACACCTATACATTCAGAAGTTATTCTCTCTTCTTAAGCATGATAGCATCACAGGGATTCTCTAGTAAAAGTATACTAGAAATACTTGGAAAGTCAGGTCCCTTAGAATTAAAGGGTTTTGCTACAGGTTGTTCCAACATCTTTATGTTGATTGCTGATTTTTAACCCCTGAATCTTGTATGAAGAACAGTGGTGGTTTGTCCAACATATTTCACATTGCCTTTGAGACACCGGCATTGAGTCATATATATAAGGTTGGTGGAAGTACAAGCCATGCTTTGTTTAATGTTGTAGATTTTTTCTAGTGTGGTTCTGATTTTTTTTAAGTTGTTCTTCATACAGATATGCAGAAATGGTGCATAGTTAGATTTGATTCCAGCTGTCTTTCCATCTCTGACAAGAATCCCTTTATTTCCTTGAAAAGGCAATCTTTTCAAATAGAGTTAATTTTCTTTTTGTAATTTTAAACCCTTGTGACATTTCGAATATACAGTCATTCAGAAAAACTAGCTGTGCATGTTCAGCTTGGTGAAAAAGATTGAGGAGTGACATGATTGCACTTTTTAAATATCTCAAGGGCTTATCACAGAGGGGAGAGTGTAGGCTTCTTCTCTGCTGCCCCAGAAAAATCGGGTCTAATGGTTTTATGTTGCTGGAGGTTAGATTTCAATGGAACATGAGAAGGAACATCTTGACAAGAGTGGCTTGCCAGTAGAACCAACTGCTCAGATTGGTGGTGGTGGGTCTCCTTTCTGGACATCTTCAAAAAGAGGCTGGACAGATACCTGCTGTGGATGCTCTAACTGGAGATTCTGCTGGATTCAATGACCCATGACTCCCCTTTTAAATATGACTCTATAATTCCATTGTATTTGGAAATTCTACATACATGTTGCTCTTATGAGGATGATTATGAGATCTAAAGTTTTTACTTCTTGATTCTACCTCCAAAGGAGCCAGATCTGAGTTTCTGTCAGAAAACCCTGTTTTCCATTTTCTGTCTGCACCCCTCATCTTCATTCAAAACCCTTTGTAGGATGAGCTTCATGCCTTCTTTAGATTGGCCTCCCTTCTTTTTCCCAACCAGGAAATAGATCAGAGGGTTAACACTGCTGTTTAGGCCAGCACACAAATAGCCATATATGAAGAAATAGGAAGGCACTGCTTCAAAAGAGAAATCAATGAGAAGAAGGACATTAAATGGAACATCAAGCATAAAGAAGAGGAGAGTTAGTAAAATTATCATTAAAAGTTTTTGTCGTTGCCGCTGGTGGGATTTAAAGCAGACTTTGATGAAAAGGGTCACAGCTGAAATAGTCATGAGTGGGAGGCAGAAGAGAGCAGTTATAAGAAAGTAGTAGACTAATATGTCACTATACACAAAGAGCTTACTTACATTAAGAGCTAAGATAACTGCAGAAAGCAGGGAGGAGAGGACCCAAATGAAGGCACATACAATGGTGGACAAGTGTGTTGGTCGGTGGCAGCGATGCCATATTGGGAAGAGGACAGATATACACCTGTCAATGCTGATACTTGTCAGAAGAATTTGGCTAGTGGTGAACATAAATAGGAATAAATACAGACAAACAAACAGAAAAAAGAAATATTGTTTTGTATGCAATAAAATATAACGGGAAACAATAGCAGTGAGGACTCCAGTATCAGCAACAGCCAGATTAAGGATGTAGGTAGTAAAAGGGTTTCTCTTAATGCAGAATCCAAGAAACCAGATGACAATTCCATTCCCTATGAATCCAGTAAAGCAGATTACTAAAATGACTATTTTAATATAGAATTCTAATCCAAAATAAGGGATGCCTCCTGTGTTAATACTTGAGGTATTGTGCAGGGATATTCCACCATCCCTAGATTCTTCTGGTTGAGATGTCATGTTGATATTCATCATTATGCTCATCCTCTCCATCTGAAATTCTGTTCTCTTCTCTTGGAAGAGAAGATTCTGATGGGAGAAGAAAAAGAGATGTGTATTCTGTTACTCATAAAGGTGAGCTAATTTAATTCCATTTTCCACCTTTGCATGGATCTATGGACATATCTTAGTTCAAAGTTCTAGCATTTCCAGCAAATGGTGAATGCCTATACTTACCTGGACAATTGGTTCCATTGTTGAACTGCACTTAAAGACAGGACATTCCTCTGTATTCAAGTGAATTCTGTCCTCCTATAACTTAAGTCCATTGGATGTAGTCTTCTGACTAATCCACACTACAGACGTAATGCAGTTTGACACCACTTAAACTGCTCTGGATCAATGCTATGGAATTCTGGAATTTGTAGTTTTGTGAGATATTGAGCCTTCTCTCAGAGTGTTCTGGTGTCACAACAAACTACAATTCCCAAGATTACATTGGATAGAGCCATGGCAGATAAAGTGGTGTCAAACTGCATTATTTCTCCAGTGCAGATGCAGTCCTAGACAGCTATTACTGTCACTGAGTCTTGATGAAAACCCTCCATCATATTTTCACAATATCTTACAATCTTGTACACAATCATAAACATCAAATCCATAGGAAACTGAAAGACAACAACAACAACAAACAACCTACCTCATAATAATCTTTACTAAGGATGGAAAGAATATTCACTTTTTTTTTTTTAAAAAAAATAGTTCATTGTTGAGGAGCCATGATGAGAAGAATCCTGGTCAAATGAGACTCTTCTCAATACTTTTTCTGGGCACAATTCACACATGGTGGTTTTCAGCACAGTACAGTTTTTTCTGCACAATAAACAGCATTTTCTATGTGGAAAATTGTATTTCAATGCATAAATACAAATTCCTGCACAGAAAATGCTGTTTTCTGCACAGAAAATAGTGTATTGGCAATTTACTCTGCTTAAAATTTACACATGGTTGATTTGCATAGGAAACGGCATCGAAGACCTCCCTCTCTTTTCCCCAGCCTTGTTCTCCATGTCAGCTATCAAACTTGGAACACAAAAGAGCTTCCCACTGGCTTATTATTATTATTATTATTATACCTTATGTTAAAACACTGTAGCTAAAGCGATATGTGATACAGAAAGGTAAATATCTTTAAAAACAATCCACTTAAAAATACTAATTTAAAACAGTTAAAAAGACATTAAAGCCTTTTACACATTAAAAACCAGCACACCTATTGCATTACACAACCAATTAAAAGCAGGAGGCTTGTTTAAATAAGAAGGACCCTCTTCCAAGACCTTATCAGATCTACCAGTGATGGTGGTGGGACTAAGACAAAGCCCCCTCTTAGAACTCTTAAAATTCAGGTGGGCTTGTATAGGAAGATACAGCCTTTCAGATAGACTTGAATTGTATCAGGCATCAGGTGGAATCATTTTTCATGCCCAATCAGAGTCCTGGGGCAATGAAAATTAACTGTTCCTGCACATTGAGGCTTCCCCATTGAACATAAACTGCACTATTGCATGGCTGTTAGGCTTAAAGAGAGCATTCTATTGGCACCATTTTTAATATGCATACAGAAACATATTAAGCTACTTATTTCTATTTATTAGACTTGATGACTCTTGACATCCCTTCCAACTCGATGATTGTATGATTATTTAAAATTATCCCCCTATTTATTCTGAATAATGCACTTAGCATGACAAAATGGTAATGAAACCAGGATTAACAACAATAGCATTATAAATAAAACATTAAAAATCAATTAAGGAGAAGAAGGTAAGTTACTATGAAATAGAGGAAGAGAAAGCTCCCAACCAATTAGCTCCCTTTGAGTAGGAGGCCAGCTGAGTGCTATCGGTCTGCTGAACTAACATGTACTTAGTGGTCCTATCCTTCTAGCATAGGAAAAAGAGAAAAGTTGCAAATGTGGCCTCTATTGGCCGGGAGTCTCCAAGCAGCTTACCTTTCTTTGCCTGCTGGTGGAAGAACAACGGAATGGTAGCTCAATAGGGTTCCAGAATTCCAGAATCTCCAAGTAGCCACAGAAAAGGTCTACTCATGGACCCTCTTCAGGAATACCTCTGGTAGTGGTGGAAAAATGCCAGAAATCCTAACACCGAGGCAAGGTTTAACTTGCTTAGGCTGACTGTCTCTCTTGAAGTTTTAAAGAAACCCCGTAACAGTGATATCTTGAGTTTAAACTTTAAATGGCAGCACAAAGTGTGGGGCAATGATGAATCTGGCTGGAGTTTTATTTCTCCTTGCAAGTGTATGATTGGTCTGACTTTGTTTTTAAACAACAAAAGGTCTTTAAAAACAACAACAACACATAATGATATCAATCCAGTCACAAGGCATGTTCTATGGCCTTCTTTATCTGTGTTTGCTGTCCAATGAAATTTCTCACATGATTGATATCTCATCATTTCCTCTTCATATGTCTTGAGTAAGACATTATTATTGTCATGGCAGACAGCAACTTCCTGGCCTCAGCAGTGGCTGAAAGCATCTGCCCATTGTTTGTTTTTATTGGGGAGTGTACAGTTCAATAAAGAACAGTCTGGAAATTTGAGTGGTCTCTTGCTGTCGACCTTTCTGAATAAAACACCCTCATACTCCAAGTAGATATATTCTGATCACAGTCCAGGGTCATATTCAGTAGAAATTTCTCAGAAGACATAGGTCCAAAACACACTGCAGAAATAATCCAGTTTGAGACTGCTTTAACTGCCCTGGCTCAATGCTAGGGAATTCTGGGAACTGTAGTTTGTGAGACATTTAGCCTTCTCTATCAGACAACTCTGGTGCCCCAATAAGCTACAATTCCCAGGATTCTCTAGCACTGAGCCAGGGCAGTTAAAGCAGTCTCAAACTGGATTATTTCTGCAGTGTGTTTTGGACCATAATGGCCCCAAGAGCACTACTAGTAATAGTGCTTCCAAGGTTTCAGGCACGATTCTCTCTCTCTCCCCCCCCATCTTTCCTGGAGAATGATAACATTCTCTAGTGGTGTCCAATCCATTGATTATAATATTAATTTAGAGAGGATGGTTGTCTCTTCAACTAGACAACAATTCTGAAAACATTACAGAAGATTAATAGTGAGACTGACCAAGCTTTCTTAAATGAATAATGTAAGACTGTTGCCTTAAAAGAGGAGTGTAAAGAATTTATTTCAGTGAAATAATAATTAATAATAATAATAATAATAATAATAATAATAATAATAATAATAATAATATTGATCAAGTTTAGTTCAATTGAGTGTGACGTATACTAAGATCCAAAACACACTGCAAAAATGATCCAGTCTGAGACTGCTTAACTGCTCTGGCTGAATGCTAGGGAGTTTTGTGAGACATTTAGCTTTTTCTAAGCCCTGGTGCCACAATAAACTACAATTCCCAGGATTCCCTAGCACTGATCCAGGGCAGTTAAAGTGATCACAAACTCGATTATTTCTGCTGTGTGAGACAGCTGGATGAGACAGTTATAGTGGAGAAGTACTTCCTTTTGATTATCCAGAACTTTTCAACTTTTCAGCTGTGGAGGATCAGGATTATAATTCTTCTTCTAGTTTGGAGTTCTAGTGTTCTGAGGGACAAAACACACTTTCTCTACAAAGTGCATATTTTTCCAATATCTCTTATAGAATCACAGAGTTGGAAGAGACCTCAAGGACCATCAAGTCCAACTCCATTATGCCATGCATGTCTCCTTTCTTTTCCCCTAAGGTAAACAGCTTCAAGAGCCAGTGTGATGTAGTGGTCTGAGGGTTGGACTACAACTCTGGAGATACTCTCTGTGTCAGAGGAAGTTAAAAAGAAACCCCCTCTCAAATCTTGCCAAGAAAACCCTGTGATAGCTTCGCCTTAGGGTCACCATAAATTGGAAATAACTTGAAGGCACACAGTAACAGCATTTATCTAGATGACTTTGACCATATCAAATCTACTTGAAATTTTAGAATAAAAAACCTAAAAGGTATAGAAATGAAAAGTAAATGTAAAGCAAATAGATAAAGAAAAGAGAAGGATGGAAAAGATGTGGCCCTTGCATAATCAACTGTCAGGATCTGAGTCCCTCAGTTTGCCTGCCATATATAGTTAACAGTGACCTGCCTTGCTTGCTTGCAACATTTTACATTGAAACAATACAGGATGATGGGACATGTAGTTATATGTTAATTGCTAAGACTGTTGCACACATTCCTTTGGTAGTTAATGTGAGGGGAGAAGCTGTGCAGAAAGTTTCAAGGTCAGTCCCATGAGAATGAATGATGCAGGATTAGAAGGGGGGCAGCCCTGTGAAGGGGGAGAAATCAACATTTTATGAGTTAATGGGGCGTCTGAAAAAGCTTACCAAGAAATCCCTGTGCTAGGTTTGCCTAGGGTTGCCATACGTCAGAGGTGAGTTGAAGGTACAACAACAACATACTTTAATTATGCAGTCCTGACAACATACCTCTGCTGGAAATTTCTTTAGTTTCTGAATAAAGTTTTCAGGTTCACTACTGAAGCTTGAATTTCTGACCTGAAGTAAACCTGTACATGGCACTGATCTCTAAAGAAATAGCCAGACTCATTGCACTAACTCACCCTATTTATATAAATTGAAATCAGCTCATTTTAAGAATCATATACTTTCACACATACAGACTTGCTTGGCTACACAAATCTTCTTCAGAAACTATTTTTTTATTTCATTTATATCTCATGTTTTCCTCATTATTTAGACCAAGACACCTTACAAAAGGAAGCTTACAAAAGTATAAACAAAGGCAAATAAAAACAGCTACCCCAGAAACAGGTGAGAACATATATAAGTCATTATTAAAATACATTTAAGCAGTTTCTGTGTATGTGTCTGTGCATGTGCTCACATGCTTTTAAGTTGTCTGTCATATTATGAAGAATAGGGTTTTCTTAGCTATGGTTTTGTCAATTCCTTCCTTTGAAATATAGCCTACAGAAACACCTAGAACTGGCAATCCAAGCAATACCTAGGACTAAAGTACAAATTAAAGGATAAAATATAATAAAACAGCTGTATAAAGGGCAAATCCAATTGCATATGGAAGTTGCATCTTATAGCTTCTGAATGGCTAGTTTCCATCAGCCTGCAATTCTCCCTGGAAGCTTAGGCTGGAATTCAGAATGGGTCTTACCTCTTCATATAGTGACCTACATGTAGGGAAACTAGAATGTTAAAAAATTATCTAAATGCAGTATGTTTACTGGGGGGAAATGAACCAAACTATATAGTAAATAGCAAGTTAAAGACTTAGCACAGACAGTGTAGTAGCCAGTATACAGCAGCTCAAGCTGTCTTTTCTAGTAATTCACTAACCAAAAAACTAAATCAGCAGTAATGAACTGAATTGCAGCTGCTATCAATCTGAAACAGTATTGCCAATAGTGAGGAAATATGGGAGCTGGGAACTGAAATCCAGGGTATCTAGAGTACAACATGTTCTCCATCTCTAGTCAATATGTCTCTAGACTGACAGGCTTGTACTCTAATGGAGAAATCATAACTGGGTTTGAACTGGGGGGTCTAGCTGTGATCTGCACTCTTTTTCTTCATTGAAAACTCTCTGGAGTATAACTTTCATGTTCTCCCTATAATGACCCTTCTTTTGTCTTCCAATCAGGAAATAAATTAGAGGATTAACACTGCTGTTTAATGAGGCACATAAGAAGCCATATATGGATAGAGAAAAGGCAGGGTGGAGTGAAAAATGAAAGATACAAAATAATATATTAAATGGAAATGCAAGAATGAGGAAGAAGAGGAGAGTAAATAAGATGGCAGTTAAAATATTTCCACGTCGATGCCGTCTTGATGTCAAGCAGACTTTGATGAACAGACTCAGAGTAGAGATAGTCATGAGTGGGAAGCAAAGTAGGGCAATTGAAACGGATAGGTAGGCCATTGCATCATGATAGCTATTTGCATCAATTAGAAGGAAAATGGATGCAATTCCACAAAGAAAGAAAGAGAGGACCCATATTACAACACACACAATGGTAGAAAAGTGTTTTGACCAGTGGCATCGATGCCAAATTGGGAAGTGGACAGGCACACATCTGTCCATGCTGATGGCTGTCAGCAGAAATTGGCCAGGGGTGTACATATACATAAAGAGATCTTCCAAATAAAAATAAGGATAGAAAGTCATAAATAGGTTAAGAAGATACAAAATAATAATGAGAGGTATGAACAGAAGGGCTCCAAAATTAGCAACAGCCAAATTCTGGATGAAAATGATGAAAGGATTCTTTTGAATGCAGAAAGTGAGAAGCCAGATGACTGTTCCATTCCCCACAAGTCCAAAAAAACAGATGATAACAATCAGGACACTGAGGCATATTTCTAAACATGAATAGGTACGCTTTTCTGAATCATAATGTGAGGTTTTATCAACTGGCATTTCACTAATGGATGGCAGATAAGAATCAGTGTCATGATGTGAAAAATATTCATTCCTTGAATCCAAAAGGGATAGGGATGTTGAGCTGAAATTTGTCATTCTTCAAACCTCTGCTTTCTTGTGCTTTCTCCTGCTGTAGGCACTTCTGCAAAGGAAAAATTGAGAAGTTTGAATTTGGTTCCTCCTACAAACAATACAACTAAACATTTTCATTTCCATATTGCTTGGTAGAGCAATACAGATCCAGCAGGATGTAGTGGTGAAGTGTTGGGCCAAGACTCTGGGCGACTCACAGTTTCAAATTCACACTCAGCCTTGGGAACCTACTGGGTGACTTTGGGCAAGTCACATTATCTTAGCCTTACAGGAAGGCAATGGCAAACCTCCTTTAAACAAATCCTGCCAAGAAAACCTCTTAGTGCTGTTTCATGTTAGCAATGACTTGATGGCACACAACACCAGCAACAATTGCTGGTAGTGTTCAAAACACTCAAGATGTCTTTGATGTAAAAGTAAAGGAAAGCAGGTTTTGAAGTCCTCCAGGAAATTATGGGATAATGGGTCTGAAACTCATCATTCCTGCTATAATACACCCCACAGTTGTTCTCCTCGCCAGTCCAAAATACTCCAGAGGGTCATTATATTATGATATTGGAGTGGGGGTTCATATTTTGATACAAACTGACCTAAGATTACTGAACTAATACAAGAATGAGCATTTGACATTACTCTCAAACACATCCTATCTTGTCTGATTTTAGAAGTTAAGTGGGGCTTGGACTGGTTTGTACTTGGCTGGGAGGCCATCAGGGAATACCCAAGATCTCCAGGTAAGGTTTGGAGAGATTCCTTCCAGAAATCATGGGAAGTTTCTGCCACTTAGAACTCATGCTTTTGGGCTAGATGGACTGATGAGGTGATTCAATATGGGGTAGGTTTTTATATTCCTGACCAGAATACATTGATCACATAGGGATCTTGATCATCTTGGTTGTGAATAATACTGGTTCATATATGTATCCTTAATGAAAATTGTGTCTTGATACTTGAGACACCCCATCAAGAAACAGAGAACAGCTGTGAGATACATTTCAGGACTTTGTTGGGGAACTTTGCATAAAAATAGAAGCAGTTTATCTATGCAGAAAACAGTCATAGCAAAGGTTAATAGTAGTAGTGGTAGTAGTAGTAGTAATAAATCTTCTCTCCCCCCCCCCATACATTTTCCAAATGGAAAGGCTTCTATTGCAAGAAAATCTATGATGATGGTAGTGGTGGTGGTGGTGGTGGTGGTGATGGTTCTAATTATTTATATTCCCCCTTCCTCCTGGAATAGGGACTCAAGGCAGCTTTTTACCTTAAACTTGGCAGCCTTCGTGTTCTCAGAAGAGCCAACTATGCTGGTAATTTTCCCAGTTCTGGTTAGTAAATATGTTATAGACAGTTCAACATTTTAAGGGGAAAAGAGCAAATTTGTAAAGGTGCATAAGCAAATCACAGTTTTGCACTTACCGGTACTTTATTTTATTTTTACATGCCTTTAATGTATTTAAATATACTTAGGCAAGGTGTCTGACAAAGCATACCTCCCTGTATGAGATTTCCTATCCTCTGAGATCCTCAGAAGAGACTTTTCTTTGAGTTCCACAATCCTTACAGGTACCTTTGGTGGGGACATGAAATTGATCCTTCTTAGTGTCTGTCCCTAGGCTCTGGAATGCCTTCCAGCAGAGATCAGAATGGTCCCTTCCTTGCTGTCCTTCCACAGACAGACAAATATATTTGTATTCCAACAGACTTTTAGAACTGAAGGTTTTTTTAAGAAATAAGTAAGAGGGTGCTATTTTTATTTTAAATTCTACTGTTCCTTAACTGTTTTTCTCCTTTTAAAATGTATGTGTTATATTGTTTTAATATTGTCAATAGATTGATTCTATTTTAACATTGACCTTTTAATGTTTTAAGTATATTGTAACCATTTTAGGTTGTAGGCTACTTTGAGTCTTAAAGTCTTATTGCACAAGAAAACAAATCCAAAATGGAGCCAGAGAGTAGCATCAGAGCAAGTCTTTTTTTTTTTTTCCTAGTTGGAAAAGTCTGTTTGACAAAAGACTTGCTTTGACTATTGTCTCCCATGGGAAGAGAATTGAATTGCTACAACATCATGCAGTAAGGCACAGAGAAAGACGCTACTCTCCAGCTCCATTTCTGTTTATGTTTATTGAAGCAAATTAAAGAATTGAAAATATTATGAAATAACACTATTCGTTACCAACAACTTTGTGGACCTGGAAATTAGAGGTTCAACTAAAACAGCACATTTGAGTTGGGCAAATGTCAGGGTAATTTACATTTAAATTCAGATTTTCAGGTTGCCAGAGTCAAGTTATTTGAGTCCCAATTTCACATCAAATTGCAAAATGCTTTTTAAGATTTCCACATGGAAATTTCTGCAAACTTTCTTACACATTTCTTCAAAATATAGATGCGAAATAAATTATGTCAATATTTTCCCAAGCAAGGCATTTTAATATGTATTTAACATAGATATCCATCTACACAATAGTATGAAAGATTTTCTTTTGATTTTTACTTAAGAATTTCAGTTGTACATCTGATTTGGACTAACCTTTAATCCTGAAATAGAACAAGGTGATTCAAATCTATCTAGATCGGCCTTAAATTGGATATTGTCAAATTGCACTGAGATAAGACAGAAGCAAACTGAGAGTAGTAACTGGTGGATAAAATATATTTGCATAAATTAAAGTTGAATAACCTAGAATAGCGGACTTTATATTTGCATTTACCAATGCATACTGTTCTCAAAATAGCCAACCAATGTTAATCAGATGGTTTAGCCTCTCCATACTCATTTTCCTTCTCTTGGTCCCAACATCTTAACAGGCATATTGGGTGAAAAATTAGGAAAGGGCCATCTCCATGGCTGCCTTCCAGTTCTTGTACACCTTGCTTAGGATCACCCTTTTTTGCTATCTTTCTGCTGACAAATGAAAACTTTTGTCTCCCAATTGATTTCTTAGCATTGAGGGTAAGGGGTTTTAATAGGATGCTGCTTATTGACTTTCTTCTATTTTTTTGACTCACTGATGGATTTGTTTTAAAAGGGTTAAATTTTGTAGATAGTTAATTACATTTAACAAATACTGTATATTTTTGCATATGTATATCTGTTTCAATTTTCCCCAAGCTGCCTTGAAGATCAGTTTTGGGAAATAAATAAATAAATAAATAATAGTAACTCTAAATAATAACCTCTAACTGATACCTGATAACCCCACTAACTGATAGGATAGGGCCTTCTCAGATGTAGCACCCTGACTGTGGCATGCCCTCCCCAGGGAGTTCTGACTAGTGTGAATGTTGATTTCTTTCTGGTACCAAACTAAAGCACAGCATTTTATTAAAGCTTTTGGGGTGCAATATATTTCAAGTTTACATGTACATGGTTTATACTGTTGTACAGTGAGTCTGCTGTATTGGTGGACTAGCCATCTGCAGATGGGAGTCCCTGTGGATTGCCCTGCCCTCATATTATCCAATGGGGGCATGTACCCATGGGTTAGCTGCAAACATTGCCTCCCATTGACTAATAAGGGCTTGTCCTATCCATGGGAGGGGTCCTGAACCAAACCCCCACACAGATGGTAAGGGCTTACTATAGTTTTTATTGTCACTCTGTTTTTTACCTTGTTCAAATGTATGTTTTTAACCGAAACAAGTTTTGTATTGTTTATATAGTCCGCCACCTTGGGATCCTATCATGAAGGCCAGGATAAATGTGCTTTAATAAAGCAAATAACAAATAAATACTGACAGGTATAATGACTCCAATACTGGAGATAATATACAGACTTCATGAAGCAGGCTTCAGCAGGCTATTGATCATGAATTTGTCTAGCTCACCTTAAGAGCTTTCCAACTGGCAGTCACACTGTTGCCCTCGTCTGACTTGGTCTGACAAAATGTGCAGCGACAGGAGATGTCTTTGTCAAGGACCAGGAACCACAGGTGATTAGAAGAGAGAGAAAGGAAGACACTTCTTAGTTTTAGGTGAGTAGAGGTTGTGCTTCGCTAGTATGAGGCTGTATTAATGTACCCTATGTACATGAATACAGATAGAATGATTTTCATAAGAGATAGGACAGGAAGCAAAGCAGGAGAGAGTATATGCTGTAATTTTTGAAGAAGAGTTCTTACAGAATTATGGTAGAATCTATATGAAGCTCAATTCCCATTGAACTCTCAACTAGAGTAGACCATTAGGATCAATGGGATTTACATAAATGTCACTTCCTTATTCAACACTTGATTCAATTAATTTAGCTAGTACTAACCAACAGGATTCAATTCTGACTATTAAGAACTAGCTTTTATTTTCCCACTCATGAGATTCTTTCCCAAACCATAGAAACACCACTGTCTGTGAAACCAATGACAGCAGGTTTCCAAGGTCTCCCTTCCTTGAACCCCATTAAAAGATTAAAACTGAAGCCATGTATTTAATTCCAGAAGGTTGTTTGGAATGGGAAACTATAGTACTTTGGGTACTGTATCATATTAAAAGTGCCAAAGGAGTGGTCTGTCTACTGGGAGAGTAGAAATGAAAGAGCTGGGGCCCATTCATACTATAGAATTATAATGGTATTATAATTATAATGGTATTATACTACTTTAATTGCCATGGTTCAATCCTATGGATCCTAGGGTTTGTAGTTTGATGAGGCACTAAGGCTCTCTGGCTGAGAATTGTAAATGCCTTCCTCCCCATTGCTGCTAATCCCAGGATTACATGGGATGGGACAGTGGCAGTTAAAGTGGAATAATACTGCTATAATTCTGTAATGTGAATGGGCCCATGGGCCCAACCCCTGCTTTCACAAGTAGTAAATATTTTACAGAGAAAAAAATTGTCAGTAGAATAAGTGCCCCCATCCCCACCCCTATGAAAATAATAATAGAATCACAGAGTTGGATGGGGCTGCAAGGCCCTCTCATCCAACCCTCCCCCACCTCATGCAGGAATACACTATTATAGCACTTCTGAAAGATCCAACCTCTATTTTAAGACCTCCAAACAAGGATAATCCACCAACTTACAAGGCAGTCTGTTCTACTGTCAAACAGTCAAGAAGCCCTTCCTAAAGTTCAGTTGGAATCTTCTTCTTCACTTATTTGAAGGGCTATCATGTGGAAGATGGGCCACAGTGCAAACTGGAGCAGGTGACTCGATTTACAATTGTGACAAGCCACCATCAGTTTTTTGATAGGATGTAACAGGCCATCTTTATGGAAAGAAAGACATGTATGAACCCTCTAGCTCAGGGTTCTCTGACTGACAAAGGGCCTCGGCAGACGGCTAATTGAGCCATCTCCGAGGCAGGGAAGAGGAGGGGCAGCCACACACTCGGCGCCCCTTCCTCCTCCCGAGGTTGCCCTCGGAGCAGCCGGCCCTCCGCAGGGCCAGCGCTCCGAGAGCAACCTCCCACCACAGCATCCACACACACTGCAGCGGATAAGTCAGTGAAAGTGTGCCCTACGCTTTTGGGGTGCACTTTCACTGACTTCTGAAAGGAGCACTGATTTTGCGCTCCTTTCAGGGGCGCCGATGGTGCGCCATGGTGAGGATGCCTCGGTCCCGCGGTGCACTGTCCTGCAGCATCCCAGAGGCCCTCGTCTGCTTCCCCCCAAAATCTCATATGGAGCCTTTGCTAATACTGCTATTGGAATTCCTCATAAACTGAGATGCTGGAATGAAATTCAGTAACACAAAGCAATTGCTTTTGTCATTGAAGTATGAAGCTACTAATGCATCATATAAATATTTTTACCCTACATACCTGTGAATCAATATGGATCAGCAAATATCTGAAGAAGTGAAAGACTCCTCAAAGAAAGGAAAAGATAAGTGTCTTCTGCTGGAATCACAGTAGTTCTGAAGAAATATGTAAAAAATTAACAATGACACTGCAATATGTAGAGATCTTTCACTCCACCCTCTCTTACTCTTTATCATGTGTTAATCTGAATGCCAGGAATCTGAGAAGTCTGTTCATGTTAATATCAGTGTTTGCAACAAGTCTGGTGTTAATATCAGTTAATGTAGAAAGAAGAGATTTTTGTCATTTAATGACTTAAGTCCTAATCTTCCACTGCTAAATTTAATATTGGTGTTCTGCTTTGCCTTTTCAAGTTTTTGAATACCATTCCTTCAAAGACAGACTCATTACACATAAACCTGCCTACCCACTAAGATCTTCCTATGACACCATTCTTTGGACTCACCCCAAAGGGAATATCTCACTTTGCACTCTCTTTGTACCAGTACAAGGTCTTTCCAGTTGTGGTACCTAAACTGTGAAATGCTCTTCCCAGGAAGGCTTTAAGTATATTTCACTTTCAGCAGTCATATATTAAAAACAGTTAAAACATTAAAATTAATTAAAACAATAACAATAAAAAACTATATACAGACCATTAAAAAAACCCTTTAAAACAAGCATTACACAGCATTAAGAACCCAGCTTCAACTGATTGTAAAGGTATAGCTGCGCTAAAATGTTTTAACCTGTCACCAGAAGGAAAGCAAGGATGGGACAAGCCTGGATTTCCAAAGTTTGGAAGCAGCTACTGAGAAGGTCCTCTCCCTTGTTCCCACAAAATGATCCTGAGAAGGTAGTGGGACAATGAAGAGAGCTTTTTTGGATAATTCTAAAAGCCTAATGGGCTTGTACAAGGAGATGCAGTCCTTCATATAGCCTCAACTCAAGCCATATTGCACCAATACAGTCTCATATTGTCAAAACCATGCCTGCATGCATGGATTCTGTCAGGTTTTTTTTTTGTTGTTTATTTTCATATTGTAGTTAACATATATAGGTTGAAGATGATAGGAGGTTGTGGGTAAGCTAGTAGTAATAGCAAATAGGTTAGTTAGTATGGGGGGTTGGGAATAGTTGCACCTGGCTAGGATAGTTTTCAGAATGATAGGCTTTGGAATGTGTGAGATGTGGGATACCAAGAGTTAGGGCTCATTCCCACTTACATTTAACCCAGTTTGCAATTCGCTTTCACTCTGGGTTGGTGAATTGAATTTCTTTATTCACTTCTTTTTTGGCATGATTGTCATTCCCACTAGTTTGTGTGCCTTCAAAATGCCTGTCAGTCATCTATGTGTCATTGGTGATGCAACCAGCAACACATTCAAGAAAACACAGGAGGTAGTCATGGGTGCCATTTTCCTCCTTCTTCTTTCCTAGGATCTGTCCTACATTCCAACCTTCTGTTCAGGAGGAATTCCAAAACACCCTCCATTTTGAGCTTGACTAGGAAGCATGTCCTCCAAGTTCTGCAATGCTGGGAGGGCACCAGTTCAACTTCCTGTGTTCCCCAAGTCCCCTGAGATGCCTCAGCCCTGGATATCATATGGAGGACTCTCCCTGGGATGCTTCAGCCATGGGTGCCATATGGAGGACTCTCCCTGGGATGCCTCAGCCATGGGTGTCATATGGAGGACTCTCCCCTGGGTGAGGTGCTGCCCTCCCAGCCTTGTAGTACTATTACTTTCCTCAATGTAGACACTATGTTTCCATTGATGCAATTAGATTGTCTTTTTTAGCTGCTGTATCACTCTGTTGACTCATGTTCAGCTTGTGTTCTACTAGGAGTTCTAGATCCCTTTCACATGTACTGTTGTCAAGCCAGGTGTCATCCATCCATTTCATTTTGTTCGCTTTAAGTGTAGTACCTTACATTTCTTCCTGTTGAAAATAATCTTGTTAGTTTTGGGCTCTGGGCCCAGGATAGAAGCTTGTGGTACCCCACTTGTCACTTCTCTCCAGGATGAAGAGGAGCCACTGGTAAGCACCCTTTGGTTTCAGTCTCTAAACCAACTACAGCTCCACCTAACATTCACATTGTCTGGCCCATATTATATGAACTTTTTTCAAGACTATCATGGGAACCTTTTCAAAGGCCTTACTGAAATCAAGATGCACTACATCCACAGCATTCCCCTTATCTATCAACTCTATCCAAAAATTAGATAATATTAGTCTGGATGATTTGTTTTGGAGGAACCCATGCTGGCTTGTCATGATTATGGCATACCTTTCTAAGTGCTTATAGTCTATTTCATGATCTGCTCTAGATCTTGTTTTTGAAAAGGACTCTTCTGGATCAAAAATACCCAGTGAGTGAGATGTGATAACACATGAGGAGCATTTTCAGTAAATAACAATAATAATAATAACAACCAAAAACAAAGGTCTGGGTATTCCTGAAGGGCTTAAAGATAGCCTTCAGGGCTACATGTGGGCTCCAAGCCATGCTTGCCTAATTCTGGTTGGTCAAGTTTGTCCCTCCAGATGTTATTGAGTGTCCTAGACAGCATGGTGAGAAAGTCTAAGGGCTGCAACTCAGCAACATATGCTGGGGTTCATTTTGCCCATCCCTTTTATGGCATATACAACTATTCAATCTTATATCAAGAAGTACAAGGAGGAAAATGCAAAACACATTCATTATACAATGATGTACAAACTTAAAATAATGAACTGACAAGTCAGGAAAACACAGCCACCTATATTAGGAGACATATTAAGGAAGCTTTTATTAGTTGCTGGACATATCAGTGAGTGCAGGCATGTTCATTTGAAAAAGCTTTTGGCAGAGTACAAGATCAGCATTATAATATGCAGTCATGCTGGTAAAATTACACAGCCGATATTATTGCTGTCTTTATTGAAGTGAATTCAGATTTAAACACATTTAGAGTATACCTGCTGAAATCAATAGAACAAGCTAGTTATAATTTATTTTATAGTCCTTTGATTTTGATGGGTCTACTTGAATTATGACTAACTTTGGATCATCCTCACTGTACATAGTGTTATCAAATATGCATGACAAATAGAGGTATGAGCAGGAGTACACAGATTTCTGCCTCTGTGATTCTAAAATTGAAAGTGGATGGGAATGACAAAGCAATAAAATGTGTGTGTGTGTGTGAGAGAGAGAGAGGGGGGGGGGAAGGGAGGGAGGGAGACAGAAACAGAATACTAGAATAAATATTCCAAAATTGTAATAGTAAAGCAAGAAATCTATGCACCATTGACATCATCATCAGTTGTACTAGTAATTTACATAAGATAATAATCTTACATGAAATATAAGGCCACTCTGACATCTGCAGAGAGACACAATATCTAGTGGAATGTATAATACAAAATGCATACCAATTAAAGTGTCAGTCATAAATGTTAGAGCTAAAATATGTAGAGCAAACAAACTGAACAATGACACATGCCAAAGGCACCTGAGAATATGAAAGTAAATAAATTAAAAAATATAGAAGCACATCCACAGTTGGAGCCTCACCATAGATACAACTCTGTCCCGGAAAGGTTTAGCTTCAAAATATTGGGCAAATGGATCAAGGACTGTGATAAGGATAAATATATGGTGGTAATACATTTGCCTGAAACCTATTGGTTCATGCCAATTAGAGAAGACTCATTGACTGTCTTCTTGAGTTGCAAGGGGAGCATCGGTAAATCCATTTGATTCAGCTCTAGCTGGATCCAACAACATTTAGGTCATTATTTATTGTGTACAGTTGGGGCAAGAAATATATAAATCATGCAGTTTTGCAAGCAGGCAGACAAGCAGGCAGGAGCTCCACTATAGCTAAGCTCAGAAGTAGATGAAACACCCTCTCTCCATTCCAACTGCCACTGCCCTAGCCTCAGAGGGCATGAATAATAGACAGTCATACCACCATCATACCTAGGCCTAGAAGCAGATGAAAGGCTCTTCCTCTGTCCCAGCTGCCACTGCATTGGCCTTGGAGAGAAAGGAGAAGAGGCACTATCTCCCGGACACAATGCCCTTATGTCAGGGGGCTGGTTTCTTCTTCTTTTTCTTGTAAAGCACCATGTACCATGATAGTGCTATATAAATTAATGATAATAATGATGACAGGAGAAATATATGTTTCTGCCCCCCAATGTTACAGTCTAAAACTGAAAGCGGATGGAAATAACAAAACAACAGCTTGGGTGTAAAGTGGGTATAAATCCAATAAATAATATTAAAAAATAAATATAAAATAATATATTTGGCAGAACACTATATAAACATTATGGAAAGGTATATTGATTAAAGATAGAGGTCTTATTCCTTCAGTATTCCTTCAGTAGCAAGGCTCTGAGCTTGTGATCATGTGTTTTGGGAAATCATAAAGTCATGTACTACAGTAATCTCCCTGCCTGCAACTCACAGCACAATGGGACAATATTATCTCACTTTCAAGTTAATGTGAGATATCATCTCTGTAGCTTTCTTTCTC